>JAPMLY010001858.1:0-83397 GCA_026401115.1 Tetraselmis chui | reverse complement strand
TACCGAGTTGACGCATGTGTTTGAACATGATGCGGTGGTCCGCGGCGTTGAAGGCACCTTTGAAATCCGCGTACATGACGTAGATGTCTTTGCTGTGGAGTTTCGCGTCCTCCATCGTCATAATGAGGGAGGAGAGGGCGTCGTGGATGCTGCGGTGTTGTCGGAATCCGTCCTGTTGGTCGCTGAGAATGCCGTGGGTTTCGGCGTATTTCGAGCCTGCATCTTTGATTAGTGCTGTCCATAGTTTAAGGAGGTTATTCATGAGGGCGATAGGGCGGTAATTATCGAGGAGGGAGGGGTCGCCTTTTTTATGTAGGAGGCATGTTGTGCTGTGGCACCAATCAGGAGGGGTGTAGGATTTGTGGGCGAGGAGGGAGAGGAGAGAGAAGAGGGCGGAGCGGGTCGCCGGTGGTAGGAATTTGATTATTTCATTGGGGATACCGTCGGGGCCGGGGGCTTTGCCGGTGCCTAGGGAGTTGAGTGTTTTATCGAAAGTGTCGCGGGTAATCATGTCGGCAAGGGTGAGAGAGGGGTCACCGCGGGGTTCGATGGTAAAGTTGTCGGGGTTGTCGGGGAGTTCCCACGGGGGGGTGGGTAGGTCGTGTGGGGTGGCGCGGCCGAGTTCGGTGGCGAAGTGAGAGTGTACCGCGTCAATGACGGCGGAGGGAGAGGATGCGGTAGTTTTATCGGGTCTAGTAATGCGGTGGAGGGTGGAGGCGGCGCCGGCGGGGGGTAGGAGGCCGCTTTTAATTTTCAATTGGCGGTGGGAGAGTTTGGGGCAGGTGTCGTAGGCCGCATTGGCTCGAGTTTTTATTTTCTTTATCTTATCCGTGGTGGTGGCGTGGAGGAGCTGGCGTATACGTGCTTGGCATTGTTGTTTGATGGCGTCAGGGGAGAGATATTCAGTTGTGTTTAAGAGGGCTTGGGCGAAGGGGAGGGGGCCGTTGTTTTTGCTGCATTTACGGAGTTTGAGTATGTGAGTGCGTGTTTTATTTGTGAGCCAAGTAGGGTCAAGGGACGCTTGGGGTGGGCGGGGTTTTTTGGCGGGGAGGAGGGGCCAAACTGTGGCTGCGTGGTCCATGTGTTGGGAGAGGAGTGTAGTGAATTGTGAGGCAAGGGTGTCGAGGGTGTCGGGGGAGGCCGAGGTGTGTGAGGTGTTGAGAATTTCTGCGTGGAGGGCGGCCGTTTGGTTGATGAGGTCGGGGGTGCTTGATTGGTACGCTTTTATGTGGTCGGGTGTGAGAGGAAGTCGAAAGTTGAGTTTGCGCGTCGTGTGATGTGTGTGGGGGTGGGTATGGGTAGGGGGGGGATGTGCCATGAGGGAGAAAGGGGCGGGAATGACGAGGTGGATTGCAGAGTGGTCAGTAAAGTGGGAGGGGGAGGGGAATATCGAGCAAGAGGACGGTGGGAGGGAGAGAGGTGAAGGGGGCGTGGTGAGCCAGTGGTCAAGGCAGCCTCCGCTGCGGGGGAAGGTAGGGATGGGGTTGTGGAGGGGTTGGAGGTGGGATTTGAGTAGGGAGGTGAGGGCAGGGTGACATGTACCTGTGGTGGTGGTCGATTGGAAGTCCCCTCCCCAGAGGGTGCGGTGTTGCGGGTGGTCGTCAGCTAGGCGGAGGCCCCATGCTGCAACTTCTGCATATAGGCGGGTCAGTTGGGGGGTGGAGAGCTGGGGCATGTAAGTTCCTATAAGGAGGTAAGGGGTGCCTGAGTGGGGAACGATTTTTAGTCCGGCGATATGGGGGATGAGGTGGGGGGGCGGGGTTAGGACAGTGGCAGATTGGAATGAGGCTCTGCGGACCGCGAAGAGAACGCCTGCGTTGGGTAGGGGCACAGGTGAGTAGCAAGGTCGGGAGCTTTTGAGGTGGTATTGGGGGAGGGCTATGCGCCAGCGGGATTTGTGGGTGTCGTGGTTTGTTTCGGTGAGGATGAGGACGTCCGGACGGTGCGAGGTGGAGAGGTGTTCAACATCCATAATGGAGGTGTGGAGGCCGCGGGTGTTGAGGGTGATGAGGTGTAGTGGTCGGGATGTGTGGTGTGGGAGGATGGGGGAGGGGAGGAAGGGAGTGGGGTGGTCGAAGGAGGGGGGATTGTATGTTTGGTCAGGGGGAGCTGTTGCGATGAAGTAGGTGTGTAGGAGGGCGTGGGTACCGCACGACCATGCCCTGTCTGAGTCGGTTTGCCGAGGAGGGTTAAGCATGCGGAGGGCGCCGACAGGAGGGGGGGGGGAGGAGTTCCAATCCGAGAGAAGAGCGAGGGAGCGGGTGAGGAGTTCGGGCGGGGGAGAGTGATGAAGAGAGTCGACCCATGTGGCTGAGGTGTGAGTGAGGTGTAGGAGGCCGAAGTGAGAGTGTTGCCATGTGAGGACTAGGAGAGAGTGGTTAGGCGTCCCCGGTCGGGGGGGGGTGCCGCGGTTGGCTAGGTTAGTCCACAGGCTGGGGTGTTGGGAGTTGTGGTGGTGGTTGTCTACCTCGTTGTTAGTGATAACAATGTACGTGGCGGAGGGAGAGGAGTGGAGTTTAGTTATTGTGGTAGCGAGGCAGGATAGGTTGGAGAGGTCCTGATAGTTTCCCTATTGGAAGGAGAGGACAACAGAGATATCGAGGCCGCCGATGGGGGTGGGGAGGCCGTATTCAAGGTTGAGGTCGAATAACTAGTTATGCATAGTTAAGCTGCAGGTGCGGGAGTCAAAGTGGGTCGGGAGAGTGAAGTGAGACGCGGTGTTTACAAGTGTGTCTGCGGATGTCGGGTTGGGGGGCGGGGAGGGAGGTGTGGGGTCTAACCTCGGGTTCGTCCTTAGGGGGACTAATGATGACAATCGGCCGTGTCGGCCGGGGGTGACCTGTGGGGGTTGTTGGGACCGGGGGAGGCGGTGGTGGCTGGTGGGGTGCCATTGGTTTCCTCTAAGTCTTCCTCCAGCAGGTCGTCAGAGTCGCCGAGGTCGAGTTCCTCTTCTCCAGGGGAGTAGGGTGGAAGGGGAAGGTGGGCGGGGTCGGCGGGGGGGAGGGGGGTTTCCGAGGCCGGGGGGGGGGGTGTGGGGGGGGGGGGTAGTGAGGTCGTGGTGGAGTGTGAGGGAGGGGTGCGGGGGGGCGCGAGGTGGGGGGGGGATGGGGAGGTATGCTTGCGGGAGGGGCGGGAGGGCTTGGTAACGCCCGCACGGGGCGCAGGTTTGAGCGAGGGGTCCGTGGGGGGGCGAGGGTGGGGAGGGGAGTTCGCATGTGTGGGTGGTGCGGAGGAGGGGGGGGGTGGGGTGTAGGGGATGAGGAAGAGGGGGGGTGGGGGTAGGCGTGGGGTCCGGGGGGGCGGGGAAGAGGGGAGGGGGTTGTGTGTGGGGGTGGGGGGGGGTAGTGAGGAGGAGGAGTCCATGGGTTCGGAGGAGTCTTCTGTGAGGATGGGGAGGGGGGGAAGGGTTAGTAGTGGGTGGGGGGCCTGTGGGGGGAGCTAGGGGGTTGGGCGGGGGGGTGGATGTGGAAGGAGGAGGTGGGGTGGGAGACAGTGGGTTGGTGGGGGGGCCATGTGTTGGGGGGAGGGGTGGCCGGAGTGGTGGAAGAAAGTTGGATGTCGGGGAGGGAGGAGAGGTCGAGGGGGAGGTCGTCGTCCTCCTGCATGTGGAAGTCGGAGGGCTCCAGGTGCCACTGGTTGGTGACGTGGGTGTCCGTGAGGTGGCGGGACCATTGGAGAAGGAGGGAGGGGGGGTTGCGTTGTAGGGTGTTTCGTTTTGTGATTGTGAGGGGAGGCGGAGAGAAGGTGGTGGAGAAGATAGGGTCCGTGAGACGGGCCCTACCAAAGGTGGAGTAATGGTGAGGGGTGATGTTGAGGGTGCAGGTGGATTGTACGCGGTTGCCTCTGTGGGTGTATGTGTGGGTGAGGGGAATGGTGACGGTGCCGTTAGTGGAGATGAGGATGCAATACATTTCGGTGATGAGGGATATATGTATGCTGGTGGTGATTGTGGGGGAGGTGGAGGGGTGTGAGCGAAAGTATGAGCCATCGGGGAACTTTTTCAGGGTTGTGTAGTGATAGAGGCTGAGGGGGTGTTGGGAGGGGGGGTGGATGTGGGGGTGTTGTGTGTGAGATATTCTGTGGTTGTTTGAGATAAGAGAGTGTATAACCAGTGTGTGGGGGGAATGGTGCCGTCTGAGTTGATGAAGGGAAGGGAGAGTGAGTGGCGGGATTGGATGAGGACTGTGGTGAGGCAGGTGTCAGCCCAGGACGAGCCTGGAACATGGCATGTGACGGGGGGGGGGTGATGGTAATGGTGTGAAGGTGATGGTCAGGGGGTACGGTTTCATAGGGTGAATATGAAAATATGTGAAGGGATACAGGGCCGGATTGTGAATGAATGGGGTTATTGGGCAAGTGGAGGATATTTACCCAGAAGGAGGATGGGTCGGACTCGATCGGGATGGGAGTGTCCAGCGGTTGGAGGGCGTCCGCGAACTGGAGGGTAAATTGAGCCTGCTTAGGTAGATCTTCGAGTCTGCACTGGGGGTGGGTCGAGGGGGCTGATCCGGCCGAGGTGAGTGCGGTCGCGAGGTCGGAGGTGAGGAGGTCATGCAGGAGAGCGACTGCCTCTTGGCCGGTGATACCGGAGAACAGGGGGGAGCGGATTTTCACCCTTCGCCCTGAAACTTCAGGAGCTGAGGCATCTCGTAGAAAGTGAATTTTCTGCTGACTTAGTTTATTCCGGAGCGAAGGGGAGGAGGTCGCGGAGGGGGGCATCGGACCGGCCGAACTGAATTCACGCTGGCGTGAAGCCAATTGGTACATGAGGCCTACCGCTATACATGAGGTGGGAATAACCAGGCGAATAGCCCGTACGTAGCTCGACTGGTAGGGGTGTGGTATCGTCGCATTTCGGGGCGGTGGGGTGGTGTGTGCGAGAGGTGTTCGCGGACCATCGCGTGTGGTGGGCGAGTTCCCGTCCGATTATATTTTTAATTCGGTTGGGGAGATCAGTGAGGTCGTGGAGGCATTCGAGTAGCCAGCGGCGGGCCACCGAGCAGGCCGACGTGATCGGATCGGGGTGGGCCGGGTCCGGCAAGAAGACGCCGTGGATCCAGAATCGAGCAAGGTGGGAGGGGGTGGTGGAGTACTGGCCTGTAAGGAGGAGCGAGTCGACCATACGGGTGGAGAAGTCGTCGGCCTGTCCTAGGGCCACGGTTGACCGTGGGGGAGACAGGACCAGGGGGGTCTGGAGTCCACGACGGAGAGGGAGGGGATCCAGAGCTGTGCCCAAAATTTGTTGGGGGTGGGTGAGTTGGGGGCCAGTGAGAAACGGGGTCAGCGGGTGTCCTGCGAGTTGGTTCCTGGGGTGGTAGAGGTCCGTGAAGCGGCCATGCGGCGGGGGATCCCTCAGAAGCGCCTGCCTCTAGGTGGGGGGGGGGGGGGGTAGGGGTCGAAGACATAGCGATCGAGTTGGGTTCCGAGTGGTGGAGGTTAGTAGTGGAGTTGAGTTTGGATTTTCGAGTAGGTTTTTGAGAGTATTGCGCGTGTTGGCTGCACGCGACCAGGCCCGATGGGACCTGGGTTTGGAGGATGTTGGCGGCGGACAGGGATGTCCGGACGCTCGTAGGGGCGCGATGTGGCGCGCCGCCTACCGGGGAGGAGACGTTTTGTAAGCGATGTGTTTCTTTGGTGTGTCGCAGTACTTTGACGGGTACATGTGTGGTATTCGAAGTGGATGGCGCGATAGCTGTCGGGGGGATGAAATTCAAATCCCTGGAAGCTGCGCCTTTGAGTGTGTACCGTCTGGTGTCGCTACGGATCCACTGACCATTGTGAGCTAGGCTTGGGTGGGGAGAGGTGAATGGTACACGCTGTCCAGCGGCCCTGTCCACCAGTCTTGCGCTCGATGGGAGGCCATGCCCAGAGCGAAGACGATCGGCGTTGCTCATTCGAGCTACCGATCCATCCCCGTTATGTGGTTCAGTAGTACTTTAGTAGTACTTGGATCTTTTTACTGTCTTTAGTGACGGTAGGATGCGTTTTTCCGCCGCCTCATATAGCCGCTCCTCCGTCTGCGACTAGCCACCGGCCTATGCCATGTCTTGCCTCGCCCCTCGGCAAGGTTCGACCGGCACATGGCTGGTCGACGGCTGGCGAGCGCCCTTTCCTGGCGCTGCTTCCCGGCTGGCCACCACCAGTTCCAACACCCGCCTCCCACCGCAGATCCGGCCGTACCCTCCTCGCCATCAACCGCTGCCGTAGTACAGGCCCCACCCCTCAAAGTAAGGATGTATCTAGGAGTATCTGTACGCGTAAAAACATATCGGACGGGCCGAGCGGGAGATCTTGGCGCCGGTAGTGCACAAAAAATATTTTTTCAAAAGCCCTCTGTACAGGGCTTTCCCGACAGCTGCTAATCCCACGGATCGAGCTGTCGGCCCTCTTAGCCCCCTACCGTGCCAGGCCTGGCACGGCTACGGGGTTTCCAATGCCCACCACGGGGAGGTGAGGGGATGCCGACGGGCCTGCGAGCGCACCCCCCTCCGGGGCCGCCGCCGCTGCGCCGCCGGCGGGCGCCCTCTCCGACAATATACGGTCCAACTTAGTCATCTTCCACGACATATTCGGAGGGACGACAGAAAGTCACCGTCCCTGCTCGAAGGCCAACGTAGGGAAATATTTACTACAGCATAGCAATATGAAAATCGACTATACCGCCCTCACCATATATAATCGCCAGTTTCACTCGCACTTGTTCCATATCCAGCATCTATACACGGATAAATCAATTACAAAAAGGAATGCAGATACGAGGACATGAAACTAGCGGGGGGACCAAGAGAACTACAAAGAGGGTCACTGAATCTAAGATACGGCATTGTGTATGAAAATATAGTGGTCGTTGGGAATTTGAAGTTTGCGCGAATCCCAACACAAGGGCGGTAAATAGTCAACATGGCATGTTAATGTCATAACTAGCCTCTCGGTGGCTTGTTGTGCAAGGGAAAATCTCTCATGGGAAGCGTTGAATGAGTGAAAAGTGTGTGTAATTCTGTAAGCAAGCTACAGTTGAGTAGTCGCTACGCGGGGATTTAAGGATAGAAGTTACAATGTGAAATATTATGTCACCGCCCTCCATTGTGCTAGACTTAAAATTCTAGCGAAGCTCGCCTTCGGTCTCGTCACGCCACGCGCTTCCCCAGGGAGGTGTCGACATCCGTATCCTTTCGTAGGCAAAGTTGCGTAACCAATTGGCCTCGTGCCTGGCGTCTTGACGCATGCGAGAACTCAATGTGCGTATTGTACGTACCGGGAGGTACATATTCGTACGGTACTACGTATAGTTCCTCGAGCAGTCCTATAGGAGTGCCTCGGGGATATGTGTATGATAAGTACTACAATTGTATGATTAGTCATACACCTAAGTCACGTCAAAAAGGGATCAGCCCCACGCGAGGAAAAGTTAGTACTTAGTCAAATTTCAGGGGCGTGTACCCCAAAGTGTCCTTAGCTTAACTCCGTCGGCTCATACCCCATGAGAAGGCGTGTCGGAGATGGAAGTAGATGGTTACACGTAGGTCGTGCCGGCCCCACAAGGGGGCCGGCTGTGGTGACTGGAGAAGTGCGAGGACAGAGATGGTGGCCGGCGAAGGCGCTGGCAAGGCCGGCCGACCGCCACTAATAGGGAATAGAGTACCGCTAATAGCATAGCACTAAGTGCTAGGATGCCAAATAGCTACCATTTACATAAGCACTAGGCAACGGGATGCTAGTGCTAACATGGCGGAAGATGTTCGAACGGCTGATTTGGCCTAATCGCTTGTCTGCATACAACAACCACGAATAAGACCGTGACGCGAAAGGTGTGTTTCTCTACTCGTACATACCCCCTTCAACATTTGAAAGATGGTGCGAGACGACACGAACGTGACCAAACCTATAAGTCGGTCGGCGCATCCGTCGGTTACTGTTTGTGGTGGTCAATAGCGTCGACATGCCGCTAGAACACGATCCCGCACGCACGTTGAGTGTTGAAATAGACAAAGTTGGTATTCCAACTCCCATACCCACACATATCATCAAGACAAAACGTGTTGCACTACAAATTCCCTTTCACCCCTCCCCCCGACTAGCTATGCAAATTCCATGTGCACTTACGGACAATGCGTTACTCGTACCATTTATTACACAGGGTCGGTAGTGAGTGATACCGCTCTACGGACTATCGAATTCACACACTACCGAACTACCTTAGAAGGCATGGATCTTTCGCTAGCCATACCTCGAACTTCATGTCACCACCTACACGCGCAGAGATCATTCCCGACCACACCAACGACGACCTCGTTATGGGGGGCGAATCTTCCGAAGACGAGGGCGACCACGCTCCCCAAAAAACACCGTATCGGATTCCTGAGACGTGTATCTCCATGACGTAGCGATGCTCTCACATGTGCTCACTGTCACAGTATGCGAGCCAAATTTATTAGCGATGTGGGAGGTGTTTGAAATATTTATTGTGCCGACAATGCCTAATTGGGATGCTCGTTGCTCTATATGTAATGGTGAGGGGGGGGGGAGGGGGAGGGGGGAAGAGCATGCCTACATGTGACAAACGAACGAGTAGACATCTTGAAGCTGTGTATCCTGCTTTCCCACGAGAACATACACGCCGACTTGCGTGCTTAACAATTCTTCATCACCTACAATGACTGCAAATACTAGCCCTTGGGAATAGAAGTGAATTATGCGTATTCCGCTACGTGCATCTGTGGAATTGGTGTTATGGTCTTCATAGAAGTGCAAATGGATAAGCCATGCATGGATAAAAACATGTAGCTCAACATTGTGTGTGTATCGAATGGCGAATGACGTCAAAGATGCATGCATGACTATGTTGAGGAATGCTTGGTTCGGGCCCGTTTAAGGAAGAGCAGTTGAGAAAAAGTTAGTATCGTTTAGTTTCTTTTGTATTTGGGATTGGCACTTACCTTCTTGTTGCACATTCCTCGCTGTGGCCCTTGGCAAAATAAAGGGCTATTTCACCGAAATTGTGAAGTACGCACAACCTCTTTCCCAAGGCCTTCCATCAGAAATCTATGGCAAAACCATAGAGAGCAATGGTTTTCCTTAGCATTGCAGTGGATCATTGTAAAATTAGTGACAGCATGCTGCAAGTGCAATGGGCGCATAATAGTTATGTCTTCTTATACCCACCATAAGCTCGGGAGGCCAGGCGGCAATGGCGGCCATGGCGTGGACTACGTCAATCCCTATCTCTAACTTTGCGGTGCCATGCTACATCGAGATCCATGCTATATCCCAAAAGTATTGTCTGTTTGTTTCGAAGAAAATCCGTGGATAGGTAGCGTTACTGACTAATTCGATGGAGGAAGCTTCAATGTTCGTGCTCGACGACTACAACATGTGCGTCAACTAATTTTAGAGCTTATTAAGTTTTACATTCACACAATCCAGCCCTATTCGGCTCGAACTATGTGGGAACCTTCTTATATTCCATACTAGACGTTGGTCTCCAACATGTTACAGGATCACGCTGTCAGCCCAACGTCGGGACAAGTGACACTATCCGGACCTTAATTCGGCCGAACCGAAAGACCCCCACAAGAACGCGCCCACACCCTTAACAATAATGTACGCTCCGAAGACGGTCACAACACACAAATCTGCTACCTCCAATGCAACCTCGACGAGGGTATCTTGCAGCAGACTTCCTTATTATTCGTTGAGTATGGGATTTTGCAGTGAATGCCTCGCTCACGGCACGACAGCGATTGGATACGAGCACCAAGTGCGACTCAACCTCCAAGTAGGCTAGATCCTAGCTTTTGGTGACATAAGGCGGGTCCGTACGGAATAAATACGCCCCAAGGCCGCGCCTCTACTATCTTGAACCCTTCCCTTACCCAATGTTCAGCGGGCGTGGTACACCATACCTTGTGATAGGGATGGTAGCTTGCTTTGCTGCCGAAGTCGGTGGTGTAGACGATATTGAGCTTAGGCGTGTCCGCCGCTAGTTTAGATATTCATTGACTATACATAGCGGTATTGAACATAAAAAGTATTGATTATGAAAACGCGTAATCATACATGCATGTGTATGACAAATCATATCATACACATATCCCCGAGGCAACAGGACAATCCCCGATCTTAACAATGGCAAGTGTAATTGCAAGTACAAAGAAATTCTCACAAGAAAAAGCAGCGGAGACCACCAAGCAAAATGAAGAAAAAAGGGAAAAACTTAAGCCCGAGGAACAAGAAGGCATGCCACAACATCAACATTGCCCTCCTGCAAAGCGTCGCGGAGATAGGAACCCATAGTACCATGAAGAGCAGCAAAAGACGCTGCATGAATTCTCCCCGCACATCCCCCAAGAATCGCCGAAAAGGAACATACGTGGTTCGACGAACAAAATCATACATGCAATAATAGATGTCAGAGCGCAAAGAACGAGAGTAAGCAGCACCCATGCCGGGACAGCGACGAACTGCCACCAAAATAGCCATGCGATCAACCAACTTAGCCGCCACAGGCGCCAACCGGATCCCCTCCTCAAGAGCAATGGGGTAGTCGTCATGGACCGACTGAACCGAAGGCGTGCCAAGCAAAGTAGAAGTGCGGAGGTCCGCATCGAGTTTGCCATGCTAAGCTCCCAATCCAAGACTGCAAGGGAGTGGAAGACGAGCACCTATACGAGGAACATTGGTGTTCGTGCGAGCACTTGTAGCCGTCACATCAACAACATGATGACGGTGTGGAGCCAGGAAATCTAACCAAGTCACATCCCCATGACGATCTCGAGAAGCTCTCGACCGAATACGGTGAACCTCCAACCGGAAGTCCCGCCCCTTAGCAGCCCCCGCTTCAAGCATGAACTCTTCAAGCACGTGGACAATCCAATCTTGGAACTGAATGACGTAGAAAGAGCACGGGTAGCACGGGATGTGGTTCATAAGAATAGCGGTTGTGGAGCGCTCACCCGACATAGAGGTGCCCGATACCGTCGACGAAGATCCAAACCCACGAGACTCGGAGGGAGCCTCATTGCACCGAGGGCATTTCCGAACATGACAGGTGCGCTCCGCAGTGAGGCCACGCACCCGGTGCGCTGCCATCGCATAACAATCGGATGGCACCTTGAAACTGGACTCATGTAAAGCGAAAAAGAGAGCCAAAGCCCCGCGACCCGTACCCGTAATCACCCTCATATAGTCCGGTGGGCAAGGTTTGCAAAACACCAAGAGGTCAAGGTAGACCCGGGCACGAAAAATGCGAGGATGTATGTGGCCCGGTTGAATGTGGCCCCCGGAATCTCCCGATCGAGTGAGAGCATCGGGAGTCGCAAGGTGTAGGCAAGTCAATTGGGTGGTAGATGCCACCGCAGAGTCAACCGGAGATGCCACCAACTCGACTTCAGGCCCAACATAATCGGAAAGGTCTTGATTTAGTGTGTTATAGTCAACACCACGATATCCGACTCCGAAAACCCGCCCATAGTAGAGATCGCATCATACGAACTGTGCAATTGGACCGCCCACGGTAAAGGAGATTAGTAGAAGTGGCAACATTATTCAGTCCTTCATGTCGGATATGACCGTACATAGGACCT
This sequence comes from Tetraselmis chui, assembly GCA_026401115.1. Classification (NCBI taxonomy): domain Eukaryota; kingdom Viridiplantae; phylum Chlorophyta; class Chlorodendrophyceae; order Chlorodendrales; family Chlorodendraceae; genus Tetraselmis; species Tetraselmis chui. Next base: position 71,815 of record JAPMLY010001858.1, on the reverse strand, counting down.
AGCGACTCGGACTCGTAGTCGGTAATCAGGTTGGCGAGGGTCGCGGTGAATGAAGCATAGTGAGAAGGGTCAACGTCAAGCTCGAGGGACGGTACATTAAACACACCAAACTCGGGAAAGCTGGCGCTGAGCACAATTCAGTTTATCATGCGTTTGTACGTCTTGAGTAACGCCCAAGATTCGGAAAACTGCAGTGTGAACGGCCCTATTTGCACCACAAGGTACGGTCGGCATATATCATGGGGGAAGGTGCGGAGTAAGAACCCATAGCGGCGTACCGCACACGTGATTATCAAACGAAAAGCAGCATGCGTCCCTCCGGTGTCCGACGTAGCAAAGCAAACGATATTGTCCAAGAGAACATGATGAGCCTCCACGGTATCTTGCAGCCAAGAATGAACATAGTTCTCATTGTGAGATGCCGGAGGGCCATTTGCCATCGAGAAGTCCATCGCCAAAGGGGTCCTAGGTTACTAGTACCCGTAACAATGGCGACCATGCCCGTATCACCTCAGCAAGTTGAGGTACACTTTCAAGGACAATTGCAAGTACACTACATCCGTGGAAAGAACGATATACCAATATCGCAACGAGTACTTGTATCAGGCATGTAACGTACAGTCACATGATAGTACTCGCCACGCTGGTGAGAAAGTGAAATTCTATTTGAATTACGAGAATGAGCATAGACACGCGGTCAAGAAAGGGGGGGGACTATTAAGAAGGCGAAGTGATGAAGGGAATGGCAATTTGCATGCTATACACAAAGCTCATAAGACGAGATGACGTTTCTTCCTTGGCTGGGATGTATTCTCATGACACGGCGCTCTTCACCCGCGCCATGGGCCGCAAGCGTCCCCGTGCTTCCTCGACCGGCGCGTGAGGCGCCGCTTGTCGCCTCCACGTGTTGCATTCTCGGCGTGGCCTAGATGTTTCCTTAGTTTGATTTGCTAGGTTTGTGCACAATGTAGTGCTTCCTTTTGCCGTGCTTTGGATTCCGTGATCCTCTTGTCACTCTTGCCCTTTTGTTTCCCCTCCCATTTTCCCTGTCCCTGCGCATCTTGTTCTTTTTGTAACAACGTGTTCAATAAGACGAGATGGGAAGTTTCGTCTTTTATTCTTTTATTTGGTGGTATGCGCTGCTTTTTCTGTAAGAATATTTTTAATTCAAAAATGAAAAGTATGCCCATTTTCGTTTCTTCCTATCTATCTCGATATACTCGATGAAACTGCTACGGGGATTATTTAATCCTAAATCAAAAGATATCCATTATTATGAAAAAGGCATTGGAAACCATCTCATCAAGCAAAAAGGAGCAGTGAGGAAAAAACCCACAGGCAATCTGATCCTTAATCCACATATCGGCGCTACTACACTCCTCCACAAAAGTCCGGACAAGATTTCGCACCTGCGCAAGTAGAAAATGCAATCATGCGTCGATTTTATTGACAAATATCCTGAAATCCCAGGCAATGCTTTTGCGCGCAAAATGGAATGCACCGACAACTGCGAGGGGCGAGTTCGAACACTGCCGGGCATGTGTACTTGGGGTTATCGCGCCCGCACCCGTGCGGCACGCTCTTTCAAACAGTCGCCGTGCTTGGTAGACGAAAAGAGTAACGGGCGCACAACGCCGCAATATGAACGCTGATGCGACGGTCGCGCAAATATTATGCATAGGCGACGGAGGGAGGAGGTGTTGGGCAGGCCGCTGTGGGGGAAACGCAAGAAATCGCGTATGTAGACTTACCACCGATATGCGCATAAGCCAAGGGCAAGCCGCTTTCGGCAACAATGTTCAAGCGATCATAACTTCCTGATACATGGTCGAAACTTTTTATAAAACGCACCGTTGGACGCGTCTTTTCAATGCGCGTCGAACGCACCTACTCCGGAGTTCAAACTCCCACAAATAGATTTGTTATGAATTATTTGAATTTACAAATTATTCCGGCACCGCTGAGCCGCAGTGCCAAGCAACACCCATCGAAGTCGGCTCACCTCCTGAGACGATTTGTGCGGGGTTTGTCGATATATGTTTACCAATTCTTCATTCCTATTGACCTCCGAGCCCAATTCCCGACGCGTGCCACGCGTGGGGCGGGTGTGGTTGGCACAAGCACATACCCAAGCATTCCAAACACCACCGTCAACGTGATGCGTCCCTAACGGCCAGTTTGGACCTCGCCCCTCCCCTAAGCCAATCGCCCTCGCATGTTTACAGCGTGCAGTGTTTATCCAAACCTGCGTCATGTGCGTTTTTGCTCGCCTGCTTTCCAAAAAATCACCCGTGCCAACGGCGTGAACTTCCGTGCTCTATTCACACACCCGCAAACCAAACCTCGCGCATTGAACACGGCACCCACGCCTCCAAACCCCCTCCAAAAACCCCCCAAAAATACGGATATGTGGAACACAGAGAAGTATGCAGCTTGGTATGAGCGCTTGAGCAATGCCCAAGCGTGGCGCTCAGAATGACGTGTGCAGTTCAGACAATTTCTCGGGAGTTTATGGGCTTAATTCGACAAACTCCACCGACAACACCCGCTTTAAGCTGAGGTCTAACCACCCCGGATGGCGGCTTACTGCTTGCTTCTCGGCTCTCCTACAATTGGGTGGTACTCGGGTATCGTCGTGCTTGACGTGGTGAGAGGGGAGCGTGTTCTTGACTAGCTTATGCTTAACATAATGCATGTCCGGACTTTTGTGGAGGAGTGTAAAATCCAAACTGCTGAAGCCAACGTATCTCGCTAGCTGGATTGAAGCCCTAGAAGATTGGCATAGCGGAGCGTCGTCTGTCATTGAATTTTTTGGGTCACGTATCGGGTAGCGGTACCATACGGTACATTGTATCGTTAATTATAAATAAGAATCCAACCCACGTCCTTCGCCGCAGCCTCATTGCTTTCGCGACTCCCTGCTGTGAACTATTATGATGGAACGGGTGCCCGCCCCTCCACCTCCGCTGCCCAGATTGGTTCCCTCCCGTTGTTACCCCAAAAAAAACTTACAAGAAAAAGCAGTGGAATCCAGCAATCAAAATGAGAAAAAGAGGATTTCCGCCTTCGTCATTTTTGTTCGAAGCTCGAGCTCAATCGATTGTCGCTGTTCCCAGAAAAATGTGCGTGCTAAAGAGAGCTGCAGCCAAGCGGTTTGACGGGTACTCATTATACTCGAAATAGGTGGTGATAGGTTATAGCTACATATATCTGATTACAAAGAAAGTAGTGGAATCCACCAGCAAAGAGGAAAATAAAACATGCACAGAAGCCAGCTGAAAGGTCATACCAGATCCTTTGCTGCGTTCATACTAGAGCGAACCTGCACAATAACAGGCACCAACTTACAGGTACCTGCCAGGCCGATATATCCCGGGGGCGCCAAAAACTAACCTGCAATAAACACACGGGTTTAGGGTTCGTGACCTACATCAGGATGTACCTACATCCGTACAATAGAAACACCAAAGTACAGGTGATGATAAGGATAGTGTACATAATTTGTACATAATCCTTAGTAAAATACAGATGAATATATCGTCGGGCAGTAGGAAGGCGGTGCTGATGCTGTGGCAACATGTCTTCTGTTCCTCGGGCTTTGGTTTTTTCCTCCTTTCTTCTTTTCGCTTGGTGGTCTCCACTGCTTTATCTTGTAATAAACTTCTTCAATGTATCGTCGGGCGATGAGCATGCGAGATAACGCCGTGAGGGCGGTAGCCTGCCAAATACCGCCGCCGAGGGTATACAATACACTTCTCCCTGCGAACCGCGCCTCGGAACAACCGCCACACATAAGGCGAAAGCGATTTTGATATGTCGACAAGACTTCTTGTCGGAATCGCTATACCTCTCGCCAAACATTTGTGGCAGTTGACAATTCAATGAAATTGATCGCTTTAGGGAAAAAAACGCATCCTACCGTCACTAAAGACAGTAGTGAGATCCAAAGTACTACTAAAGTACTACTGAACCGCAAAACGGGGATGAGTCGGTAGCTCGAATGCGTAACGCCGACCGTCTTCGCTCAGGGCATGGCCTCCCAATGAGCGACGGACTGGTAGACATAGGGCTCGTTGAACAACAGGCGCCGTCCACCTCTTCCCAACCGAGCCTAGCTCACCCAGGTTAGTGGATCCGTAGCGACACCAGACGGTACACGCAGCAAGGCGCAGCTTTCAGAATCTTGAAAATCGATCACCCGACAGCTCTCGCGCCATCCACTTTAAAATCCAAACGTGTACCCACCTCAGTACTACGAACAGACAAATCCAACCATCGATTACAAACCCCCCCCCCTCCCCGGGGGCGGCGCGCCACACCGCGCCCCACCGAGCGTCCGGAGGTTCACGTCCGCCGTCAACACCCTCCAAACCCAAGCCTCATCAGGCGTGGTCGTGTGCCGCCAACACACGCAACCCACTACGACTCCAACTCGAAACCATACTACAAACCATCCTATCTCCAAAACATACTACGAATCCCACGCGGTCAATATGTCCTCGACCTCTAACCTTCTCCCCACTTACAGAGAGGTGCTCCTACGGGGTCGCCCGGAGCATGCGCCTACTGCGGACCTCTCCAACCCCATGACTCGCCCCGTTCCTCACGGTACCTCAACCACCCCCAGCCGAGCAAAACATGGGCACTGTTATGGACCCCTTCTCTAGTCGAGGCCTCGAGACTCCATCTGGTCCTAGCGCCCCCCCGGTCAACTCATGACCTAGGGCCGGCCGACGACCTCTCGTCACGTACGATCGACTCATACTTGGTCACACGCCAATACTCCACCTCCCCCCCCCCCACCTCGCCCGCTTCTAAATGCATGGTGTCTTCCTCCCGGACTCGACTCACCCTTCGGAATCGGTGCTCTCGGCCTGCTCGGTTGCCCGTCGCTGGCTGCTTGAAAGCCTCAACCAGATCGACGACCTCCCCACCCGCGTTAAAAATATAATCGGCCGCGACCTCGTCCACCAATCGCGCCAGACAGCGAGCGCCACTCGCACACACCACCCGACTGCACCATCGTCCTACCACATCATCCCCATGCCCGTTGACCTAGAATCGGGCTTTCAAGAGGTACGTCTGGACATCCCTACCTCTTGTGTAGCGGTAGGCCTCCTATACCATCTCGCTTCATAGCAGCGTGAACTCCGCTCGGCTCGTCCGGCGCCACCCACCGCCGCGTCCTCTCCTCCCCAGCTGGCAAAACTAAGACAACAGAAAATCCAATTCCTCCGAGCTGCCTCGATCCCCATCAGTCTCATGCCGCCGCATCAAAATCCGCTCCCCCCTCTTCACTGATCTCTCCAGCCCAGAAACCGTCGCCTTTCTACATGACGTACTCACCTCTCGTCTAACGGTCGAGCTCGTCCCCCCCGGAACCGCCCCCGCGACTCCTCCCCCCCGCCAGGTGGAGGACCTGCCCGAGACCATCCAATTCCTCCTCCAATTTGCGGACGCAATCCAGCCATTGGACGTCCCCGCCCCGATCGAGGGTGACCCCTCCTCCCTCTGGATAAATATCCTCCACTTGCCCAATAACCCCATCCATTCACAATTAGGCCTAGTTTCACTAAACATTTCTCCTTATTCACTTCACGAACCTGTACCCCCAACTCCCATCTTCACACCATCACCATCACACCTCCCCAAGTCACGGGACACGTCCCATGCACGTCATGGGCGACCACCTGCCTCACCACAGTACTAATCCAGCCCCGCCAAACCCTCTCCCTTCCATGCATCAACGCTGACGGCGTCATTCCACCCACGCAATGGTTATACACCCTGCTCCACCAAACCGCAAACGAATTCACAACACATAACACCCCCTCCACTTCCCCCCTCCCCCCACACCCCGCTCGACCTCACACACCACACATCCCTCCAGAAATTTCAAGACGGCTCATACTTCCGCTCCCACCCCTCTCCCAACATCAACACCAGCATCCAAATTTCATTCACCGCGGAAATGTAATGCATTCTCATTTCCATCAACGGCACATCCACAATCCCCCTCCAACACACACACACATTCACAGAGGCGCACACACCCGATCCTCTTGCACACTCACCATCAACCCCCACCACTACGCAACCTTCGGTAGGGCCAGCCTTTCGGACCCGGTTTTCATCACCACCCCCTCCCCACATCCGCTCAATCACACCAAACACAACATTATATACCGCAACCCCCCCAACCTCCTCCTCCAATGGGCCCGCCACCTCCAGGAATGCAACGTTTCCAACCGGTGGCACATCGAGACCTCCGACTTCTCGAAGCTGGACGCCGATGAAGTCCCATCGACCTCAAATCCCTCCCCGACATTCAGCTCTCCTCCATCCCACCCCATCCAATCCCCACCCAATCAACCACCTTTCACCACTCCAACAAGCACCGCTCCACCCCCCATCCCCCCCCCCCACCATCCCCTCCACCACCTCAGTTGGCCCCTCCGCCACACCCCACACCATCCTCCACCATCCCACTTCCCACCATCACCGAAGACTCCACCGACCCAATGGACTCCTCCTCCTTACCTCTCCCTCACAACGACCCCAACCCACCCCACAACCTCTCAGCCCCCTCCCATGCCCTCCTTCCCCCTCCACCCGCTCCCCCCGTCCTCCACCCGACTCTTCCTCCCACCTGCCCCCCGTACATCCCCACCTCCTCCCCGCTCGATCACATGGATTCCTCCCCTAACACCCGGCCTCCCACCGACCCCTCACTCAAACCTGCACCCGCGGCCGGCATCACTAAACACACACGCCCGTCCCGCAAGAAAACCTCCCCTCCCCCTTCCCCCATGTGCCCCCCCGCCTCTCTAACACCCCCCTCCCACCCACCCTTCCCCCCCCCCCACCCCCTTCACACTCCGCCCCCTTGTCCTCTCCCCTTGACTCCCCCCCTTCCCTCCACCCCACCGTCATCCCCTTCCCCTCCGACTCCCGGAACGTCGATGACTACACACTCAACAACCTCGAGGACCTGCTAGAGGACGACCTAGGAGAGACCCGCACCCCCTCCTCAGCCCCGCTCCCCTCAAGCGGCCCCGCCAGCCCCCACAGGTCACCCCCGGCCGACATGGCCGACCATCATCCCTAACTCCCCACAGGATGGGCCTCACGGCCCAGAGGTTAGACCCCACGACCACCCCCACGACCATACGCCAAATATCCGCAACCATAATGTAACCAACTCGCTTCGGTCCTCCCTCCGGTCCCACTTTACCTCACACACATTCAGCATCAAATTACACAACTACCTCTTCGACTTAAATCTTGAACATGGCCTACCCACCCCCATTGGCAACCTCGACTCCTCTGCGGTGCTCTCTTTCCATTGGGGGCACTACCAAGACCTTTCTAACCTATATTGCATTGCTGCCTCCCTCGCTAAACTCCACTCCACCGCCTCTGCCTCCTATACCGTCATCACCAATAACTAAGTTGATAACTTCCACCACCACACGCTCTACCCTAGCCAATGGACTGACCTCTCTAACAGAGGCTCACCCCCTCACCCTGGCAAGCCCAACCACCCCCTAATCGTCCTCACCTGGCAACACTCCCACTTCGGTCTCCTCCACTTAACCCACTCCTCGGCTACCTAGATTGACTCCCTCCACCACCCCCCCCCCCAACCTCCTCACTCGCTCTCTAGCTCTTATAGCCTCCTAGAACTCTTCCCCCCCCCCGCCCGTTGGAGACCTACGCTTACTTAACCCCCCTCGCCAAAATGACACGTCCCACGCATGGTCGTGCGGAACCCTCACCCTACTAAATACTTACTTTATCACCACAGCACCCCCCGACCAAACTTACAGCCCCCCTTACTTCGACCCCCGTACCACTGTCTACTCCCTACACTCACTCATGTGGCACCACACCTTCCGCTCCACTCCACTCCCAGTCGGGCGCTCCCAACTGCTCACCACCCTCCCACCCGCCAAACCCCCCTCCCCCCCTCCACTTCCACACCCCGCCCTTCCTCCACCACCTACCCCGCCCTTCCCCCGCCCCCTTGCCCCTCCCTCCCTCCCCCCTCCCCTCCTCCCTCCCCCAGTCGACCCCCCCCCCGACGACCCTCCCGACTCTCCCGCCCCCCTCCCCTCCCCTCACCAATCCTCCCGAGTCACATAACCCAACCACTCCACCTCATCAACCTCAACACCCGCGGCCTCCACACCTCCATTACAGGCGTCGAGCACCTCACTACCACACACCACCATGACGTCCTCATCCTCACCGAAACCAACCACGCCACCCATAAATCCCGCTGGCATATCGCCATCCCCCAATACCTCCTCAAAAGCTCTCGACCATACTACTCACTTGTGCCCCTACCCAATGCATGCGTTCGCTTCGCGGTCCGCAGAGCCTTGTTCCAAGCCGCCACTGTCCTAACCCCATCCCCCCACCTCATCCCCCACATCGTTGGACTAATCATAGTCCCATACTCATGCACCCCTTACCTCCTCCTTGGAGCCTACATGCCCCAACTCCGCCACCCCCAGTTGACCCGCTTATACGCTGAAGTTGCTGCGTGGGGCCTCCGCCTTGCCGACGACCACCCGAACCACCGCGTCCTCTGGGGCGGGGACTTTCAGTCGACCACCACACAAGGTACTGGTAGCCCCGCCCTCACCTCACTACTATAATCCCACCTCCGTCCCCTACAGCCCCCCATCCCTACCTTCCCCCGCAGCGGCGGTTGCCTCGACCACTGGCTCACCACGCCTCCCTCTCCTCTCGTCCTCTCACCGTCCGCATGCCCGGTCTTCCCCTCTCCCTCACACATCACTGACCACTATGCAATCCACCTCGTAATTCTTGCCCCCTCCTCTCTCATGGCTCACCCCCCCCCACCCCAGGCCCACCCCCACACACACCACACCACAAGCAAACTCAATTTCAAACTCCCCCTCACATCCGACCACATGAAAACGTATCAAAATAGCACACCTGACCTAATTAACCAAACGGCCACCCTCCATGCAGCCATACACAATACACCCCCGTCTACGGCCTCCCCCGACACCGTCGACACCCTCGCCTTGCAATTAACCACACTCCTCTCCCACCACATGGACCACGCAGCCACCTTTGGCCCCTCCTCCCCCCGAAGAAACCCCGTTCACCTCACACGTCCCTCAACCCCACTTGGCTCACTAAGAAAACACGCAAACACATTCAAAAGCTTCGCCGATGTAGTACCAATAGCGGCCCCCTCCCCCTAGCCCATGCCTTCTTAAATACGACCGACTGTCTCACCCCTACCGCCATCAAACAACACTGCCAAGCACTGATACGCCACCTCCTAGGAGCCACCATCACAGATATATTGAGGAGAATAAAACACGAGCCAATACGGCGTACGACGCTTGCCCGAAATCCTCCCACCGCCTCTTGAAAATTAGAAGCGGCCTCCTCTCCCCCAGCAACGCGAACTCGACCCTCCATAGAGTCACCGAACCCGATAAAACTACAGCAACCTCTCCCTCCGACGTCCTAGAGCCGGTACACTCACACTTCGACGCCGAGCTCAGCCGCGCCACCCCACCCGTACTACCCAACCCCCCGTGGGAACTCCCGGATAACCCTGACACCTTTACCATCGAACCCCGCGGAGACCCCTCCCTCGCCCTTGCCGACATGATAACCCGCGACACATTCGAAAAAACTATTAACTCGCTCGGCACGGACAAAGCCCCCGGCCCCGACGGTATCCCTAACGAGATCATCAAATTCCTACCCCCGGCGACCCGCTCCGCCCTCTTCTCTCTCCTCTCCCTCCTTGCCCACAAGTCGTACACCCCTCCTGAATGGTGCCATAGCACCACATGCCTCCTCCATATGAAAGGTGACCCAACCCTTCTCGACAACTATCGCCCCATAGCCCTCACGAACAACCTCCTCAAACTCTGGATCGCACTAATCAAAGATGCAGGCTCAAAGTACGCAGAAACTCACGGCATCCTTAGCGACCAGCATGATGGATTCCGGAAACACCGCAGCATACACGACGCTCTCTCCTCCATCATCATGATGATGGAGGACGCCAAGCTCTACCACAAGGACTTCTACGTAATGTACGCTGACTTCAAGGGGGCCTTCAACGCAGCCGACCACCGCATCATGTTCAAACGCATGCGCCAACTCGGTATGCCCCCCACCTTTGTCGACACCTGCGAACACCTATTCGGCGTCTCTTTCACAGACTACATTACCCCGTACGGCCCCACCCCCTCCATAGACATAAATCGTGGCACACTGCAGGGGGACACCCTCTCTCCCTTCCTATTTACCCTCTTCCTTGAACCCTTCCTGCGCTGGCTCACAGTGGGCAATCGGGGTTGCCGCCCGGGCCCCCATGCCACTAACGTTGACCCCACAGAACCCACGACGACCTACTCCGGCCACGGTTTCGCCGACGACCTCAGCCTCGCCACAGGCTCAACCCCAAACATGTCCATCCAGCTCCGGAAACTCTCCCTCTTCAGCGCCTACACAGGTATGACCGTCAATATCCGAAAATGCTGCATTACCTGTGAGGTGCTACTTTGGTTAGGCTAAGTTGGCAACCTTAGACTAATAGTAGAACCTAATCTCTGGATCTAATTATACAGCGTAGAGAGAATTAGTAAGATTGTCTTAGGAACAGGGTTTCTTACAGTCTGGGTGTGGCGTAATTCTATTTTGTACCGGTCTCTCTCCTCTACCAGTAAGTCCCCGTCTTAAATATCCACACCTCAGGTGTTCTAGAAACAACCTTAGAACCTGTAGCTTGTGCTGTCTGCTAACTAAACCAAACTATTACTAGTGATACAGGTTAACTCAGGTTACATGTACCGTCTATCTAACCTTATCGCACAAGCTCTTAGAACTATCTAGAAAAGAACTATCTAGAAGAGATACTGCTAGTAACTCTGTACTGTCGAGGGAAAATACGGCGATACAGTTGTACTGCCGTGATGACAATAAAAGAGTCACTGAATATCACTAAGATACAGGTACCATTTAGAGGAAATAAATAATGTCAGATACTAGCATATAGCTAAATGGCTAGGATATGACACTCTCCCCTCCTAAAGCACCAGCGTCCTCGCTGTGCAGTACTCAGGGTCTTGGTTTCTTGGGGGTTCTTGCAGGCCAGCGATTGCGAAATCTGACAAAGTCAGGGGTGCCAGAAAATTCTCGATAAACATCCGTTCGAAAGAACTCGGAAAAGATGTTTAAGTGGTTGACTCCTCGCATGGGTTCCCAAGTGTCCTCTAAAGCCGATATTCACATTAGAAAAAAGTACACGGCTCGTAGGAACACGGCTCGGCCGGTACACGGCTCGCGGGACAAAAAAAGCACGAGCCGTGTTCCTCGCGCTTTCTGATATTCACATTAGGCCGGTACACGGCTCGGACCGCAGTACATACGGGCTTTGTATCGGGCTTGTATTACCTTATCTACCTGCGCAGCCATCGCGCCCGCACACACACTCTCACACACGCCTACCCGCACCCGCGCCCGTTCCACGATGCTGAATGTAAGGCGCATCACGCTTGTAGGGGCCGTGGCCCTGCTTGTCGGCTTGGCGGCACTCGTGAATGCCATTCCGCCCGTCGCGCCAGATGTGGTGATGGGTACGGACCCCTCCGCCGGGAGCGCGATGCGGGCAGCAGCGCTCGCGGCCGCTACAGCAGCGTACTGGTACCTGAGAAGGCGTCGTTCGCAGCAGCGTGCGGAAGTAGGTAATGTTGGAGCGTTACCTCAGGGCGGCCGTGGAGGATACTGCCACGGAAAGGCGAAGGGCAAGCCGAGGAGGGCGTGGATGAAAGGCATCAAGGCATGGCGGTTGCGAACTGAGGAGACGCCGTGCATGTACGAGACCGAGTACCTGTGCACAGCTGACAAGTGGGCGAACGACGTCAACAGCACCTTGTACAAGGAGTTCCGGCGGACTTTCCGAATCCCTTTCGGATTGTACCAAGATATAGTGGAATCCGCCTACGCCTCGGGCAGATTCCGCGACGATAGGCCGGGGCTTAAGAAGAAGAGGGCAAGGGGTACTCCCCCCTCACCTCTAACGCTTAAGATCTTGGCGTCGCTGAGGGTTATGGCGTTGGGGTGCCCTATGGATGGCGTGAGGCTTGAGAGTGGCATCTCCCAGCCTGTGCTTGCTAGGTTTTTTCACAAGTTTACTGCGTGGATGGTGGAGAAATATTTCGAGGACAACGTGCATATGCCCAACGACGCAGCGGAGCTGGAAAGTGTGGAGACTGTGTACTCCTTGCTTGGGCTGCCTGGCTGCGTGGGTAGCATGGATGGTGTGCACTTCGCGTGGGACAACTGCCCTACACCGAGTGTGCCTGCTTACAAAGGGAAGGAGAACTTTCCGACTGTGGTCTACAACGTCACCTGCGATCATGCCCGCCGTGTTATGTCTGTGCACGGCCCTTTCCCGGGTGCCAGGAACGACAAAAACATTGCTAGGACGGACCCTGCCGTCCGGGCGGTGAGATTTCACAGCATGTACCTGAACTTTAGGTACCCAATGTACGCCGAAACGGGAGTTCCATACACTATGGCAGGTACAACCACTGTCCCATATATATTGTGGTATGCTTGCTTGCTCTGTTTGTTATATTGCCTGATTGCAACCGTGTTTCATGTAATGCCTCTGCATATATAGGTGCATGGCTTCTCTGTGACGGTGGCTACCACAGGTGGCGGGCAACCATTGATGGGTACAAGCACAGCGGGTCCGATGAGGCCATCCGGTGGAGTGAAAGGTGAGGCCACACGTTGTGTGTACCCCACCTTGTGCATATGTACTCTAGTGGTGTTGGTTTTAACGTAAGCACCGACATATATATACAGGATGGGGTCATGCCGGAAGGATGTGGAAGATTTGTTCGGGATCTTGAAAAAGCGATTCCGGATTTTGAGGACACCCATACTATTCAACAAGGAGAGCTCAATCAATTCCCTTTTTAAAACATGTTGTATCTTGCATAATATGTTAATGGATTGGGACGGCATCTCAGATTTAGGATGCGAAGATGACCATTGGATAGCTAATGACAAAACTGACTTGTGCGATGTTCTTGAGAGATTACGGCAAGCCAGGGAGGAAGCCCGTGGTGCACGCACCATACCGTCAAGGCCCCCCTCTTCTGCGACGGTGCGGCTCTCACACGGTCACGCACAATCACACACACAGACACACACAGACAGTCACACGAACCGACACACACACAGACACACATAGACACACACAGACACACACAGACAGCCACACGAACAGACAGACAGAAACAGACAGCCACACGAACAGACAGACAGAAACAGACAGTCACACGAACAGGCAGACAGAAACAGACAGCCACACGAACAGACAGACAGAAACAGACAGCCACACGAACAGACAGACAGAAACAGACAGCCACACGAACAGACAGACAGAAACAGACAGCCACACGAACAGACAGACAGAAACAGACAACCACACGAACAGACAGAAAAGACAGTCACACGAACAGACAGACAGAAACAGACAGCCACACGAACAGACAGACAGAAACAGACAGCCACACGAACAGACAGACAGAAACAGACAACCACACGAACAGACAGAAAAGACAGTCACACGAACAGACACACACACACACACAGACACACACAGACAGTCACACACACACACAGACACACACAGACAGTCACACACACACACACACACACACACACACACACACACACACACACACACAGTCACGCACACGTATGTCATTAGATCATTAAATTACTAATACCCCGCTGGTTGGTGTGCACTATCCAGCATTACCGGAACATTGTGGCGGATGATGGTTCTCGAGTTCGTCGTAATGTAGACGACGACTTCACTTCGACAGGCTCGCTCATTTGGACCGTGCAGCCGAGGGTCGAAGCTGGTTATGAAGCCTTCACGAAACTGCTTGTAGAGCACCATGCATGGCTAGACCGTGCGAATACCCTTTTGTGGCTACACAGATCTTGAAACAGTGCATAGTTGTGGACATACAAAGTGGCAGCAGCAACACGGCATTCGCAACAAATGTAATTGATGATTACACGTCATTAACTTCCTAGTCCTCCACCTCGCCATTGCCATCCCCCTTCTCCTCGCTCTCATTGTCACTGCTAGAAGTGACATTATCAGCAGTTGCTGCTCCACTAGCTTTATCTGTTATTGCACTCTCTGCATGCCCAGACGTGCTAGGATCACCAATGTCTGCAGATCGCGGCGCGGGTGCACTAGGCTGTCGGGCGCGGTGTGCTAGGAACTGTTCCTTCATGTGCAACCTATACTCCTCAACATCCGCAACAATGGCTTGTTGTTGAGCATGGTTTTGGGCTGCCATAGTGAATGCTAGAGTCAAAGAGTTTTGATAATTCATGGAAAACATCTCACGCTTAATACCCCTTAACTCTCCCCTCACAGCCTTCGACGCAGGGGTGAGATTAGGAGATACCAAGTCAATCTCACCTTCAGGAGTCCCAGGGTCCTTCTTCAGCTTCTTTTGTTTCTTGTCGAACTGCAGCTTCTTCTTTCTTGCCTCCAACCGGCTCTTCGCTGGGCGGTCCGCGGCCACACCCTCCCCGTCAGACGGCAGCTCCACCGCGTCCACATTTCCTCTCGCCGACGCCACGAAGGCCAGCTCAGGACGACAAGCTTCACGAGCTGGAGGCCCGTACTGCACAAAGATCTTGAACTCCACTGGCTCCCATGTCTCCTTCATCGGCGGCACAGCGGCGGCGTCTATGTCGAGCCCCGCCTCCTCCTCCGAGCAGCTGTCGTCCGCGACAGCACCAACTGAGATCTCTGCCTTTCGTTGTTTCTTTGTCATTTTTTTCGCGTGCGACTGTGCCAGCTGTTGGGCGCAGCTGCCGTCGGCGGTAGCACCCTCGGCGGCCTCCTTCTCGCGCTGCTTCCGTGCCTTCTTTTTTGCGGCGGCTTGCTGAGCGCGGAGCCTGTCAAGCTCCTTCCGGCGCCAGTAGGCGCGCTTAATTTTTTCGATTATGTCCGTCCACTGTTTTCCGGAGGGGGGATGACCTTCACCGTCCAAGAACTCGCTAGCGACCTGAAGTGGGTGGGACATAGTCATATACAAAAGTTCTCGTGTCAGGTTGTGACAAGTCGGGCAGGTGGGCAAGGCGGGCGGGTACCTCAAAGATCACGCCCGTAACTTCCGCCTTGATGTCCAGCCACCTCTCCCATATTCGCACCGAGCGCGAAGGGTGGCACCGCAACTCCACGCTTTGTTCGGCTGTTACCTTGCCCCCTGCGAAGAGGTACCTCATGCGGCCGAGCGCGAGCTGCTTGAAGAGAACTGCGGCACGCTCGCAAAGAGGCACCTCCACCCCCTTCAGCCCGCCATCGGGCGCCTCCTTCTTCGTGGGCCCCAGCTCCGAGGCGGAGAGGGACGCCTCAAGCGCAACTTGTTTCTCCGCCTCAGTCCAGTGCCAACTTCCGGCTTGCGCGGCCCCCTCTTCGGAACGTTTGCGCCGAGGCATATTGGGCGGACTGTGCTAGCGATGCTGCGGGGCTGTGGGTGGTGGGATATGCGTAACGATACTGCGTAGCGATTATTTCCAGCTACAGGGGGGGAATAGCCTCGCGCGACGCGAGGAACGGGATGTACTGTATAATGTACTAGTTTCTAGAGCCGTGTACCTCCTCCCGGTACACGGCTCGGGCAAATAGGAACACGGCTTGAGGCTCAAGCCGTGTTCCTATTTGCTCAAGCCGTGTTCCTATTTGGCCGGTACACGGCTCGCGAGCCGTGTACCGTAATGTGAATACCTGTATTTTTGATATTTTCGGTACAGGGCTCGCGAGCCGTGTACTTTTTTCTAATGTGAATATCAGCTTAAGGCTAGGGATCAAGTGAATTTTGTCGATGTTGATGCTAATGATATTTTTCAACGTCGATGTTGATGGTATTGATATCTTGGATTGTCGATGTTGATGGCGTTGGTAGTTTGAGATGCTGACATCGATGGCAATTTAAGCCGATATTATCGCCGATGTATCGATATTTGGGACGATATATCAATAAATAATTGACATTTTACAATTGTTTTGATAATTGATGGCATTGATGCGAGCACTACTGCCATCGTGTCGATGTCGATGTCGCAAGCTATCTCCATCGATGGCACTATCACCAGTTGATGATGATACTATCGACGATGCATCGATGGTTGATCCCTAGCCTTAGTGTCCTCGCTAGGTACGTTGAACGGTGCTGCCCAGCGGACCTTAAACAAAAGTCCCGTGCCATTGGAGTTAAAAGCCACGTCGAGTATTTTGTCGACTTCAAATCGCTTCGCATCGTGCACAATCGGAATTGGCTGCGCACTGTTGGCCTGTTCTGGTTCTGAATTCCATCTTTCCAGTAGACTGGCGTGTACAACATCGTGAATCCGTACTCCAGGGGGTAGCTTAAGCCGAAATGCAACCGGGGAAACTTCCTCCGTAATGAGAAACGGTCCAATGTAGCGGTCGCGTAGTTTAGAACATGGCTGTTGTACAAACCGTAGATTTGTCGCCTTGAGCTTAACCTTGTCGCCAACTGTAAAAGGTAATGGTAACCGGTGCCGATTTGCAGCGTCTTGCATGTGTGCCTGGGCTGCTTTGACGCAGTCGTGGGCAAATCTGTGCATCTCGACCAGAACCTTCACATGCTCCGGTAAAGTACGGCTAGGCTCGTTATCTTCAAATGTAGCCGTCGTTGGAGATGTCGGCTCAAATCCTAGCGTCGCCTTAAATGGAGACATAGTCGTTGACGTAGAAACCGCTGCGTTGATCGCGAACTCCACGTTGGTAAGGTGTTGAACCCAGTCGTCGTGCAAGGGGTGCACATAGCATCGTATGACTTGCTCCCATGTTTGGTTTACTCGTTCAGTTTGGCCATCTGTCTGGGGGTGATAGCTCGTAGAGATATTAAGCTTGGTGCCAACAGCCCTAAAAAGGGTTTGCCAGAAGTCGCTCATAAACCGGGGATCTCGATCGGATATTAATTTCCGTGGTAAGCCAAAATGCCGAAAAACAGCGCGGTGCATAACTTTTGCTAATTGTTCCGCTGTAATCGTTTTCGTAATTGGCTCGACAGTCGTCCGTTTCGTAAGCATACAGACGAATACCACCACAGCATCATACCCATCGCACTCAGGAAGGTCCGTAATCAGGTCGAGCGATACATGCTCAAAGGGCCTGGTCGGTACCTCATGCGATTGAAGGAGTCCATAAGGCTTGTGTCGCGTTGCCTTGTTGCGTTGACAGGTAACACAGCTGCGTACATAGTGTTGTACTGTCCGCTTCATGTTAGGCCACCAAAACGTCCGGGTTACTGCTGCCAATAGTCGAATAATACCAGGGTGTCCCGCGGTCGGTGCGTCGTGTAGTTCGTACAATACTCTTGATCGCAATGTAGAGACGTTCGGAACATACAGTCTTGTCCCGTAGGCGTACAAGAGTCCATTAGATTGACGTACCAGCCAGGTAGGCAGAGATTTCCGGGTAAGCAGATATTTGTCCGAATCATAAGCGCTTTTGATTTCCGCATGAAGTCCAGAGTCAGGATGTAACCGGGATTCCAGGGAAAAAATCTGTGCGTGTAACTCGCATTCTGCTTCGTCGTTGGTCCAATCGCGTAACAGTTGCAGCTTCTGTAATGAGTCCTTCAGGTCAGGTCGGCGAGACAGAGCGTCTGCCTGGTTGACTGCTCCCTTCTTGTATACGATGTCCATCTGTCGCTGGTAAGGTGCTAAAACTTGAAGCCATCGCACCTGTCGAGTAGACAAATCGCGCTGCCGAAAGAAGTGTCGCAACGTGTCGTGGTCCGTAATTACTGTAAATCCCGCCGCGCCATCTAAGTAGCAACGGAACTTCAGTAGAGCGTCGCGAACTGCCAGTAGCTCTTGTTCGTGGACATGATAGTGTACCTCATGCTTGTTCATCTTTCGAGCATGGTACGCAACAGGTTGTAATCCAATACCTTGGTCTTGTAATAGCACAACTCCTACTGCAAATCCAGAAGCATATGTGTACAGTGTGTACCTTGCGTTAGGAGAAATGTCAGGAATTACCAGTACTGGTGCACGTACCATCGCGTCTTTAATTTGCTCGAATGCTGACTCGGCTTGAGGGGTCCAGCGAAATTCCGGTGTCTTCTTGGTCAGGTCCGTTAATGGGGTTGCTAGGGTTGCGAATTGGTTGATAAACCTCCGGTAATATCCAGCAAGTCCCAGAAATCCACGTACTTCAGTCACAGATTTCGGTCGGGGCCAATTCTGTACTGCCTCAACCTTGTCGGGGTCCATTCGGATCTGTCCAGCTTCCACCACATGCCCAAGAAAATTGACGCTCGATCGTCCGAAGTAACACTTAAAGAGTTTGATATGCAACTGGTGTCGCTGCAGCTCTCGTAACACGAGTCGAATATGCTCGAGGTGTTCGTCTTACTGTAGATCAACACGTCGTCCAAATATACCACGCAGAACTTGCCAAGATACGGGGCCAAAACTCGATTCATCATCGCTTGGAATCCAGTTGGGGCGTTACAAAGTCCAAAGGGTAGAACGCAGTACTCGAACAATCCGTAATGAGTTCGGAATGCTGTCTTATGTATGTCGCGCTCCTTGACTCGAACTTGATGATAGCCTTTATACAGGTCCAGCGTGCTGAAATAGTGAGCCCCATATAGCGAGTCGATTAACTCATCAATCCGGGGTAACGATGTTCGGTCTTTCCTCGTAAGGTCGTTGAGTTTCCGGTAGTCTACGCACATACGCATGGTACCATCCTTCTTGCGTACAAATAAAGTCGGGGCACCGTACGGAGATTTAGACGGACGAATCCAGCCTTTTGTGAGTAAGTCTTGCAACTGTACTTGAACCTCCCGGAGTTCTGCTGGTGACATACGGTACGTTCGCTCCTTAGGTGGTTCATCGCACTCCAAATTAATTTCAAAGTCGCACTCGCGAGTTGGCGGTAGACCGTCAGGCTCCTTGATGATGTCCGTAAACTCATTCAGGGAATCTCGTAACGAAGTCGTCCACTCAGGTTGTTGATCAGTGTTGATGTCGTCGACCGCGTCCTGTACTTCTCGTAGTCCAATCACGAAGAGGTCTGCTGGTTGTTGTCTAAGCAGCTTTGCCATCGCATCCGCCTCCAAGTGATGTACTGTCACAGGTACGGTGTACTCGTCGCCAGACACCATAGCTTCGCCAGTTTTACGGTCGCGAATCGTTTTAGTAGACCAATCTATATCCGGGTTGACGGCTTGTAACCAAGGTTGACCGAGGATGATGTCGAATTTATCCAGTTCTGTCGTAATTGCGTCCAGACGTATGTCCAGGGTCCCTAATGTGAGCACTTCATTCCGTAGTCGCTGGCGAGTCGTAGTTATACTACCATCTGCCAATTTTATCCGGTATTTCTCTCCAGTAACCGTCGGGATGTGATGCTCCCGTACCCACTCAGCCTTGCAGAAATTTTCCGAAGCGCCAGAGTCAACCAAAATACGGCATCGATGTCCGCGTAAGATGCCTCCCAACACTAACAGACTTGTTCCAGACTGGGTTGTGGATACATGTAGCGTCGCAGGAACATTGTCTTCTAGTCGGACGTTCTTGTTCATCCACCCGTCGATCGGTTTCCCAAAAGTCTCGTAACGAAGAGGGAACTGCTGATCTCCACGGACTAGATAACCCGTACGCCGTGCCGAAATTAATTCCTTCCAGGTAGCCCATACTGCCGGAGAAGTTGACGTAGCGTCCGGTATCGATCCGGGTCGAACGCGAGCGATATACACGTAGCGCTTATTTTGTCCGGAAGACTCCGTCCCTAAAAGGCGTAAATTTGTTTCGCTCACCTTAAATCCAGTTGTCTCCGTAAGAGCTCGCACTGCTGTGTATTCCGGGGTCGCGTCTTCAATCTCCTGTTTGCCACCAGGAAACCAGACCATGCAAGTGTCCTCTTTCGCTAGTAACACTCGTTGGCCATCGGTAACAAGAGTCGTCGAGTGAGTCCAGTAGGTCTTCGGGGGACTCCCCCTACACACATCACCTATACACCCTTCCCAACGACGCGAACACCTTCTTACCCCCAGACCAACACACAGGCCACCCCACCCCTACCCCATTCGGAACACGCTGGATGGTCGACATCTACCTAGTAGCTAACTCCCTCGCACTCCCCACCCTACCCTCACACACTGCCATGACCGCACTCCACAACACCCTCGAGTCCATATACGACACACACCTCCCGAACCCCACCATCACCATCCCACCTCCACACCTCACAGACTCCTACTCACCTCACTCCGCAGGCATATACCACCTTCCCCCCAACCCCACTCACCCCCTTACCTACCCCCTCCAAGAACGCACACAACTAACATACTCCCCCACCAGAGGCACTCTTGCTTGGAACTGGCAGGACTTCGTATACACAGACGGCTCGAAAAAAGGAAGCAGCTCCCCTCTAGGGGCCGCAGCCACCCACCCAGCCTCGGACACCAACGTCAAAATCCTGGTGACCTCTACCCCTCCCTCCCATACTATCAATCGAGCCGAACTAGCTGGCATTGACATAGGCCTCCAACTAGGCCATACCCACCTCCTAACTGACAGTGCGTGCTCCCTCCGTCTCATACAAGGATACCTTAACTGCCCCTCCGCTTATAGGCACAACATCCACCGCGACACACTCCTCTCTATCACACGCACCATCATAACCCGCTGCAACGCAGGCATCCGCACACATCTCGGGAAAATTAAAGCACACAACCACTCACTCGGCAACGACCTCGCTGACGCACTCGCTAACCAGATAGCGGATGGTCAAACACCAAACACCACATACAATACAGGCTCGGACGTGTCCATTGGTCACTGGACCTGGCCTTACACCCTCATACCACAGACTCAAGGGGCACCCATACCGTACATATACACAAACCTCAAAGCCGACGCACACACCCACAGCTGCAAACACACGCTTACACCCCTCTCACAGACATCCAAACACGGCGCCCTCCTCGCCCGCGCCGCGGCAGACGGCGCCGACTTCACCTTCCACAAAAAACACACAACACTCACCAACACCCAATTCACCCACAAACAAGAATTCATATGGGGCGTCCACAACACACGCCTCCTCACACACAACCCCACCATGCGATGTCCCATGTGCGGCCAATTCACCAGCAACGGCCACATGGCCGGTAACTGCCCATCCATGTCTGGCCTAAGACAGGACCGTCACAACAGCGCGCTACAACTCCTACTATCCCTCCTGGAACGCCACAACGGAGGACGCTGGGAGACTATCACTGCAGACTTCGGTAACAAACCCATCAAGTCTTTCACCCGCCCCACCCCCACCTCCACCCCTCTTGACTGCCACCCCCCACACCCCACCCACATGCCCACCCGCCTTGTTGATGCAGACGAAGGTCTCTCGCCCGACTCCCTAACCTCGTGCCCCGCTATCCTCCCCCCCGAAATCCTCCCACCTGCACTACGTCCCCCGGCGCACAAACCCGATTTCATACGCCTCCTCGAACCTCGCTTCGTCGGTCACAACAACGGCCGCCGCCGATACTCATCTATCAGGAAAATACAGATAGGGGAATGGAAGTACTGCACCGACCACAACCTCTCACACAACCAAATCACGCACGACCACTCGCCGAGCCTCCGCATAACGCACCTCCCCAAGCTATCCTTGCACACCGCTTTCAAACCGCTTCGGACCCTCCCCGGGGGGGAGTAAAACCCCCGACCACACTTGGAGAGGTTGGACATAGGTGGTTCACGGTCTAGCCCTGACTTGTAAGTTCCTTGTTTGACATAGTTGGGAGGGCCCAGAGACAGCAACCGACGCATCCGGCTTTTTGGTGAAAAAACCGGCGCATACGGTACATTTTGTAAACAATTTCAATTTCAATTTCAATTTCGGGGGATTCTGTAGGTTCTGAGACAGAAATCGAACTCGATCGGTGTCATCGACGTAGACTTGCGTCGTCCATCTTGTCGGTCCAACATCTTGCCTTCTTCCTTCTATTCCATCGTTCGTGGGGCAGGTAAACACATGTTCTTTCGCCGCCAGCTCGTCGACAAGTCGGAAATTTCGCAGCTGCTTGAACCATGGTTTTGCCCTCCATTTTGGAACCACTATAACCGCTCTCAGATGGGGATGAAGCAGTTTACTCCGCAAATAATGGCCCAAAAAATCTTCTAATTCATTAAATGGCGCATTTAGCCAAATTCTCCGGTACTTCTGTAAATCTCTCTCCTGAAATGGGCGCGCCGGACAGCAAAAATCCTCCGCCACTTGAGAATTAAGGCCGTCATTATCGCTAGCTCCATCTAAGTCGAAAGGTCCGTAGGTCTGAGAGTACTTCAGGAAATACCCCCTATTCATCATCCAGTCGCTAAAGTCCTTGCTCCTAAAGACTGGCCTCAATGTCGTTTGAGGTAACGGGTCTCGTACTTCTTCTGTTCTGGTCTCTTCCTGAGTCGCTGTAGGAGACGAAACCTCATCCTGCAGCTTGCCGCGAGCTGCCGACTCAGGTCTCACTTCCCGGCCGGGATTTCTTCGTTCTGTCGTTCTTCTTGTTCTTTCTGTCTGGGCAGTCGATAGCGATGTGTCCCTTCTTGTGGCAAATGAAGCACTTGCCCTCCTTCTTAAATCTGTCGACCTCCTCTTGAGTGAGGCGTCTAATCTCGTACAGCTTCCGCGGCTTTTCTTCGGTCGCGCCATGCGAATCTTCCTCCGACTCACTGTCGATCTCCTCCGCTGCCTCTCAAAAGTCACTGTCTTCTTCGATGGCGTTCAGTCGGCCTGTCGAGCGTTGGGTCGTCTCAATCTTGGTCTCCGCTGCCTCCGCTCGCAGAGCTGCTTGAATCGCCTCGTGTAGGGTCTTAGGGTTTTTCAGGGCAACCTCCTTATGAATCGAGGGTCTCAAACCGCGCTGGAAATCATGTACGTTATCTTCTTCGTGACGGTGAGGAAGCTCCAATAATTGTTCTCGAAAATAGTTCGCATACTTCAGGACCGTGGTTTTCTGTTGCGCTTTGTCCAAATTCAATCTCGCTTGTTCCGCCGGTGTTCTTCCGCAGAATTCCTGAATTAAGGATTTCTCCATCTCAGAAACTCCGGAAAATCCTCCACCGACTTCATCTCCAGTCTGCGCAACTTGGGAGTACCACCACTTCGATAGTGGTCCTTCCAGAAAGCCAGATACCCAGTACACTCCTCTTTGCTCTTCAGGGTTAACGCTGTGATACCGTAGATACCCTCGTGCATGTCGGAACCAGTTTCTCAGCTCGTCGATGTTAGTCGTAGCGATGCTCTTGATCTTGGCTGGTTTGACATCGTTCGGCATCATGCTTGGCATCTCTCGCGTCCTCTCCGATCTGAATTGTTCTCCTCGAAGAAAATTCTCCGTTTCTCGGCTTCTGTTCACCCGTCCTTCAAAATGTCTAAAACCGTTGTCGACGTGGTCACGCAGTTGAGATAGCTCAGTCGAAAAAGTGTCAACTCGGTTACTTAGTCGTTGTAGCATCTCGGTGACGTGTCCCGACATAGGCTCCATCGTGGGACTCGATCCTTCTCGCACTGTCTGTCTTCTACCATCTGTCGACGTCGGCTGTGTCGGCTCAGAAGGTGCCCCCTCTGGTCGACCATCAACTTCCTCTGGTAGTCTCTCTCCTGCTCGGTTAGACATCCTCGTCTCGTCTAGCTGTTCTGAGGCTCCGAAACCACGTGTGAGGTGCTACTTTGGTTAGGCTAAGTTGGCAACCTTAGACTAATAGTAGAACCTAATCTCTGGATCTAATTATACAGCGTAGAGAGAATTAGTAAGATTGTCTTAGGAACAGGGTTTCTTACAGTCTGGGAGTGGCGTAATTCTATTCTGTACCGGTCTCTCTCCTCTACCAGTAAGTCCCCGTCTTAAATATCCACACCTCAGGTGTTCTAGAAACAGCCTTAGAACCTGTAGCTTGTGCTGTCTGCTAACTAAACCAAACTATTACTAGTGATACAGGTTAACTCAGGTTACCTGTACCGTCTATCTAACCTTATCGCACAAGCTCTTAGAACTATCTAGAAAAGAACTATCTAGAAGAGATACTGCTAGTAACTCTGTACTGTCGAGGGAAAATACGGCGATACAGTTGTACTGCCGTGATGACAATAAAAGAGTCACTGAATATCGCTAAGATACAGGTACCATTTAGAGGAAATAAATAATGTCAGATACTAGCACTTAGCTAAATGGCTAGGATATGACATTACCGGCGCCCTCTGGCGCTCAGGCAACGCCCTCTCCCTTGCCAACATCACCCTACTTGCATCCCGCCTCCAAACACAATTAATCAACGTCAACTCAACCCGTGCCCCCATCCCCTCCATCGGCCCATCGGGCACATACCGCGTCCTCGGGGTAGAGCTCAACACCTCCCTCACCTTCACTAAACATTGGCACGAACTAAAGCGCACCACCGCATCCCTCATCAGCGCCCTCTCCACCTCCCCACTAACACAATCCCGCAGATTACGCGTCATCCGAGGACTATTAATCGGCAAGCACTTCACCCTACAACTTGGCCTCTTCACCGACTCCCAAATGGACATCCTCCAAGGACAAATTTGCCGGGCACTCCGCTCCGCCGTCCCCTCGGTGCGTAACCTCCCTCCCACCACCCTCCACCGCCCTACCTCAGACCTCGGGTATGGCCTCCCCTCCCTTAAGGCCCACGCCGCACAACTCACAGTCTGCCACCTCCACAAATTCATGAGCACCCCCGGCTATAGAGGCCACATGGCTCGAGCACACATTCGCACCATATCCACCACATACACCCATTGGCCCACTGAATCCATCATGACACGCAACTCCCCACCGACACTTTGATGCCTGGTACGAGCCCAACGCGACGCAGGCACAATGTTCCACAACATCCCTCCACTCTCCCTCACCAACCCCATTGCCTCCACACTCCGCGACCACTTCACCCGCCAAGACAACACCCTCCTCGCTTCACTCCGAGACAGAGCCACCCACATCACCGACCCCCACACTTACAAACAAGCATACTGTGAATTCACTCCCCGCAAAACACACGCATCCCCTCTCCCCCGCCTCGCCCCCTTTTGGAAACACAACATCACCACATGGCCACAAGTCCTCCTCCGCGCCACCTCAATCTCCCTCCTCCTCAAATCCTGCAAATCCATCTCCACACACACGGGGTCCACCACCTCACTCTCAGTCCCCATCCGCCTTCTCGCCGCAGTCCTAACCGAGCCCCTTGACATAATCCACAACCGCCTCCCCATCGCACACCTCAACCCCAAACACGCATCCCCCCCCCCACCACCATCCACCCCTCATGGCTCCCCCTCCTTTCCCCCCACCTTCCCCGCTCCCCCCCACCCTGTCATCCGGCATCCACACCACCCGCACCAAAGCCCTCCCTCCCACGGCACCCACCATACACATCGAGACTGAATACCTCTCACCTTTACACCACCACTACCCTCCTTGCGACGTCACACGCATCATTTCAAACACAAGGACACAGAATATAGCCAAACCCAATACATGGTGGAATGGGCCCCGGAACACCTCACGAAGTGGGACATCCAACTCCAACTCGACGACGGCTTCCGCCTCGTGTCCTCCACCCCCACAATGGTGTGCCTCCCTACCCCCTCCCCCACCACCTGCTCCATTTGCCATGAACCCCTACACACAGACCCCACCTCCACCTGCTGCACGTGCCCGCACTTAACCGTCCATTCCCAATGCCGCCCCGCTCAGGGACCCGTCACGTGGCAATGCGACTGGTGCGACCGCGGCCAACAACACGACCTCACCCGCCTCCACGAGGTTCGGTGGGCCCCTTGCCTACAGCTCCACGACACCATCAGTGAGATCCCCTCCGGCCCCACCGCGCTTGCTGCATTTAACTCAAGCTTTGTCTCCTCAGCAACACCCATCCTTCTCGTCTCCGGACCCCCCCATGCACGCACCCCCTCATCACATTCAACCACGACCCTATCCAACCCGACCGCGACATGCTCCCCTCCGGCAAATTCACCATCCACGCCCACCCAACACTACATGCCACCACCGTCCTTTGCACCCCCGACGGCCGCGCCGTCACTACCCTCTCCGGCCCCCGCTTCCGACACCTATTTCAACTCTTGCGCCCCGACCTCACGAAACACTCGTTCGAAGAGGAGGTCTGCCACCTCATCACTCGCCTAGGCTCCCGTTCAGAAATCCACTCACCCACACCCGCCACCACCACACGCAAGAGATGGGCCACTAGAGAGGACCTACTCACAGCACTCCGCAACACATTCCACACTCAGACAGAATTCTATTCATACCCCCTTAACAAATCACTCCACTCTCACAACTACCACCCACTATACCCCGAAGATGTAGTCTTCTCATCCTGCGGCAGCAACGCCCCACATACATGGCACGGCACCAACATTGCCAACCCGGAATACGATCACGAATGCATGTGCCGAGCCATTTAACACGCAATCACCAACGCCCACGCCACAGTCTGACACACGCCCAGCGCCACCATCCTCATACTCCCCCGATGGGAACACACACTATACCGACATTCCAAATACATCACCTCCCCATACACCCACCACCTCTACACCCTTCCCAACGACGCAAACACCTTCCTACCCCCCGACCAACACACAGGCATCCCCACCCCCACCCCATTCGGCACACGCTGGATGGTCGACATCTACCTCGTCGCCAACCCCCTCGCACTCTCCACCTTACCCTCACACATAGCCGTGACAGCCCTCCACAACACACTCGAGTCAATCTACAACACACACCTCCCCAACCCCACCGCCACCATCCCACCTCCACACCTCTTCGACACCTACTCACCCTACTCGGCAGGCATCTACCATCTCCCCCCCAACCCCTCCCATCCCCTTACTTATCCCCTCCCGGAACGCACGAAACTAACATACTCCCCCATCAGAGGAAATCTTGCAAGGAACTGACAGGATTTCGTCTACACAAACGGTTCCAAAAAGTGAGGCTCCTCCCCCCTAGGAGCAGCTGCCACCCACCCCGCCTCGGACACCCGCATCACAATTCTGGTGACCTCCGCCCCTCCCTCACACACCATCAATCGCGCTAAATTAGGAGGCATAGACATAGGCCTCCAACTAGGCCATACCCACCTCCTTACAGACAGCGCGTGCTCCCTCCGCCTCATACAAGGCTAATTGAACTGCCCATCCGCTTACCGACACAAAATCCACCGCGACACGCTCCTCTCCATCACACACACCCTCAAAACCTGCTGCAACGCAGGCATCCGCACACACCTCGGCAAAATCAAAGCACACAACCACTCACTAGGAAACGACCTCGCAGACACACTAGCTAACCAAGTTGCAGATGGACACCCACCCGACACAACATACACCACAGGTTCAGACTTGTCGATAGGCCACTAGACATGGCCATACACCCTCATTCCACAAACCTTAGTGGAACCCATACCCTACAGATACACCGACCGCAAAGCTGAAGCTCACACTCACAGCACCAAACACACTCACACACCCCTCTCACAAACATCCAAACACGGTGCCCTCCTCGCCCGCGCCGCGGAGGACGGCGCCGACTTCACTTTCCACAAGACACACACAACACTAACCAACATCCAGTTCACCCAGAAGCAAGAATTCATGTGGGGAGTCCACAACACCCGCCTCCTCACACACAACCCCACCCTGCGCTGCCCCATGTGTGGCCAATTCACTAGCAACGGCCACACGGCCGGTAACTGCCCCACCATGTCTGGCCTAAGACAGGACCGCCACAACAACGCGCTACAACTCCTACTCTCCCGCATGGAACGCCACAACGGCGGACGATGGGAGACCATCACTACAAACTTCGGTAACAAACCCATCAAGTCATTTACATCCCCCACACCCGCCAACACCCCTCTTGACTGCCACCCCCCACACCCGACCCACATGCCCACCCGCCTTGTTGCTGGTGACGTAAGTCTCTCGCCCGACTCCCTGACCTCGTGCCCAGACATCCTCCCCCCCGAGAATCTACCCCCGCGCTTCGACCTCCGGCGCACAAACCCGACTTTATCCACCTCCTCGAACCTCGATTCGTCGGTCACACAAACGGTCGCCGCCGATACTCATCAATTAAAAAGATTCAGATAGGGGAGTGGAAATACTGCACGGGCCTCAACCTCTCCCACACAGCCCAATTGATTCGTGCCGAATACATACCCCTCGCAAATGGCATCCGCAGCCATTGGCCAGGTACCGAAGTCGACATCCTCCCCATTGCCATGAGCCGCACGGGTACTCCGCACTCATCCACCATTGCAAGTCTCACCTTTCTACTTACCCTCCGGACGGACCCTCCCGACAAACTCATCTCCAAAGCACGACTCGACACGTCTCGCGTCATTACACAACTCCACACGCACACTGTCCAATGGCTTCATCATCTCCTACTTGTATACCGCATCAAATCCCGCACGACCTCTCGCCTCGCCTCCACACACTGCACCTTCGCACGCTCCTAATTGCACGCTGCCATCACCTCGTATCGCACATTCCCCGGGGGGGAGTAAAACCCCCGAACACCCTTGGAGAGGTTGGATTTCTGTGGTTAACGGTCTAGCCCTGACTTGTAAGCTTCTTGTATGGCATAGTTGGGAGGGCCCATAGACAGCAACCGGCGCATACGGTAATTGTTGTAAACCGGCACATACGGTACCTGTTGTAAACAATTTCAATTTCAATTTCAATTGTGGCAATTGGCCTTATGAGAGCTAACTGCATACGCAAATACGTTCCGTTATGCTTGTTGCTGATGTCTCTACAGGTGGAAATGTAGATGGAGGGAGAGATGTGAAGATGCTTAACTACTTAGTGTTTTAACGGTAGATTGTAATTGAACAAAGGAATTGTTAAAAAAGTTATGTCACCTCCCTCTACTGCACTAGGCTTACATAGCTTTCGCCTAGCTAGCTTGCACTAGCTCTCGCTTGGTCTACGTGCCATGTGCTAGGGCTTTCCAACCGTCATCAATCGACTAGCGACGCGTCTCGTCCAGCATTGGGAACCTCGTCTAGCATTGGGAACCTCGTCCGGCGCGTCGTCTATTTGGTTTTACTTATTGTGCGTACATGTACGTACCGGGAGGTACTTGTAGTACAGTACGCATCACAACCCTCAATAATTTGCAGTAGCGATGTACCCACGATGTACGACCTTCCGATGGAAAAGCACGAAATGGAATTAGTAACGAGTACCCGTACATTGTCATGTAATGTATTGTTGCATGACCGTATTGAAATTGAAATTGTTCACAACATGTACCGTATGAACCGGCAGCTGTCTTTGGGCCCTCCCAACTATGCCATGCAAGAAGCTTACAAGTCATGGCTAGACCATTATCCGCCTATGTCCAACCTCTTCAAAGGGTGTTGGGGGTTCTTACTCCCCCCCGGGGAGTATGCTATGCGTGGTGGTGGCAGCGTGCAATAAGGGGCGTGCGGAGGTGCAGATTGCGGAGGTGCGGCGTGTGGACGTGCGAGATTTGATGCGGTATATGAGAAGGAGATGATGAAGCCATTGGACCGTGTGCGTGTGGAGCTGTGCGATGATGCGTGATGTGCCGAGTCGTGCTTTTGTGATGAGTTTGTCAGGAGGTTCAGTGCGGAGGGTGAGAAGAGAGGTGAGACTTGTGATGGTGGATGAGTGCGGTGTACCCGTGCGGCTCATGACGATGGCAGGGACGTCGACTTCGGTACCTGGCTAGTGTTGGCGGATGGCAATGGCGAGGGGGGTGTATTTGCCGCGGATCATTATAGCTGTGTGGGAGAGGTTGTGGTCCGTGCAGTACTTCCACTCCCCTATCTGAATCTTTCTAATTGATGAGTATCGGCGGCGACCATTTGTGTGACCGACGTATCGAGGCTCGAGGAGTCGGACAAAGTCGGGTTTATGTGCCGGGGGTCTCAGCGCGGGGGTGAAAATCTCGGTGGGGAGGATGGCAGGGCATAAGGTTGCGGAGTCGTGCGAGAGGCCTTCGTCAGCAGCAACAAGGCGGGTGGGCATGTGGTGGGGTGAGGGGGATGACAGTCAAGAGGGGTATGGGTGGGTGTGGGGGATGCGCGTGATTTGACGGGTTTGTTACCGAAGTCTGCGGTGATGATCTCCCATCGGCCTCCGTTGTGGCGTTGCATGAGGGATAGGAGGAGTTGAAGCGCGCTTTTGTGGCGGTCATGTCTAAGGGCGGACATGGTAGGGCAGTTACCGGCCATGTGGCCGTTGCTGGTGATGTGGCCACACATGTAGCAACGCAGGGTAGGGTTGTGGGGGAGGAGGCGGGTGTTGTGTTCGCCCCACATAAAGTCTTGCTTGTGAGTGAATTGGATGTTGGTGAGTGTTTGTATGACTGTACTCGTCACACTCGTACCCTCCCCCTCTTGACAAATCTTGAGGACATCCGCGAGGCTGACCTCCGTGGTCTAGGCTTCTTTACTAAAGCCGTTGCTGTGACTCAGGAATGCGCGCTAGGTGAGCGTGTATGAAGTCAATGTACGCTTGAGTCTTGGCAAACTTTTGCCATTGGGGCGTCTCCAAGAAGTTTTGTAACGCCGTCGTTCGGTGTACTTCGTTTAGTCGGTGCCAGACACGTGGAACGTCGTCATCATTGAAGTGCGTCATGAAGAGCAAATATTTGCCACGACGTCTATTTAACGATTCAATGCACACAACTGAGATGCGGGAGACGTCGAACTCCTCGTCATCACCTTTTGGAACAATAACTCTAACAACTGTTCGCAGCGAAGCAACAGAGCAAGGTCGTAAATTGTTAACGTGAAACACATGGTCTAAGCATAATGTCTCTCGAAGTTTTAGTCTGTAACTGTGTTTCCCAATCTTCCCCTCCATATTAAAATATCCAAGTTGTCGGTCACGCATCTTCATGCTTGGTTGCCCACGTAAGAACATTTGCGTGGTTTCCTCGACCGAAGTGTAGGGCTGTCGACGGCTTTGAACGAACTTGCATCTCATCCTTGTGTTGTTGTAACACCGAGCGTACCAGAGTGGGTACCTCTTGTAATATTTTTAACCGCTCTAACGCGTCTTGCGAAACCGGAATTGAAGGTCGCATACTGAACAATAGATAAGGGAGCTCCTCTAGAGAGAACCCAAAATCAGCCTTGAAGGGGGTGTGCTCAATCCCTAGCGCACGAGTGGCATTATACGTTATTTACACTTGAGGAAACAAGTATGTCAATTTTGTTACATCGTAGCAAGAAAAGCAACGTATAAGCTGTTGAAACGTGTTGTTGACGCGCCCCGTCAGTCCATCCGTTGTTGGGTGTCGATTAGAAGACATGTTGAGTCGCGTTCCAAGGCGTCTCAAGAGTGTCTGCGAGAAGCCACTAACGAATTTCAGGTCGCGATCACGGACCATCACTCGAGGCAGTCCGTATAATCGGTAGACTCCATGTAAAAGCAAATTAGCAATTTCCTCTGTTGTAACGCTCTTTGTGCACGGCAGAAAATGGGCCATTCGAGTAAGATGATCGACCACAATCAACACACGGTCAAAACCATTGCCCACACGTAAGTAGTCAAGACCCACTGTGTTGTGCCACTGTTTTAGTGGAACAAGCAACGGGTAAAGAGTCGCATGTGACGAGTACAATCTTGCAACATGACATTACATGACATTGTACGGGTACTCGTTACTAAATACAATTCGTGCTTTTCCATCGGAAGGGCGTACAACGTGGGTACGATGTTAGCACTAGCATTCCGTTGCCTAGTGCTTATGTACAAGGTTGCTATTTGTCATCCTAGTATTTAGTGTTATGTTATTAGCGGTACTCTATTCCCTATTAGTGGCGGTCGGCCGGCCCTGCCGGTGCCTGCGCCGGCCGCCATCTCTCTCCTCTCACTTTTCTAGTCGCCACAGCCGGCCCCCTTGTGGGGCCGGCACGACCTCCGTGTAACTATCCGTTCCCAACTCTAACAGGTTATGGGCCTTCCACCAAGTTACACTAGAGAAGAGCGTGTGTAAAGCGCTCGGCGCCACGCTAGTCCTACCTACTCCCACGTACAAAGTAGTAGAGCGTGTGTAAAGCGCTCGGCGCCACGCTAGGAATTCATCGTCCAACCGAGACCACGCTTCGCCTTCGAGCTCATTGTCCGCGACTGTCCTACCATCTCCAACGTAAAAAGGAGAAGAGCGTGTGTAAAGCGCCCGGCGCCACGATCGCCCCACCCAGCTTCATGTCTTACCTAGCCTTCAGCCTCCCGATGCTCTCGACCGGATCTGGATTTTTTTTACCGACCCGTGAAAATTCGGCCCGTGCGTACTTTAATTACCAACCTCCTTGCCGCCCAATCGTACGCCTCCCCCCGGAAGATGTAGCTTGTCGACGTAGCAGGCTTTTAGTGAGCGCCCTACCATGGTGCTGCTCTCCAACTAGTTCGACGCCGGGTACGGACATTGTTTTTGTATCCGAAAAAGCCCTCCGTACAGGGCTTTCCGGCGGCGGCTGATCCTGAGGATCGCCGCCACCTCACCTAGCCGCTTCTCCGCCTGCGACCGGCCACCGGCATGTGCCATGTCGTGCCTCACCCCCGGGAAGGTTTGACTGGCACATGGCTAGTCGACGGCTAGCGAGCGCCCTTTCCTGGCGTTGCTTCCCGGATGGCCACCACCATCTCCCACGCCCGCGTCCCACCGCTGATCCGGCCGTACCGTCCTCGCCATAAGACGCTCAGGAGGTACATGCCCCACCCCCTCAAAGTAGGATCGTATCCAATAGTATATGAATGCCAAAAAGCCCCGCTAGTTGGCGCGCTCCTCGACGCCGCAGCCCAACTCCGCAAACACATAACGTGGACGCCACCCTCACGACACCTCCTCGCTAAATTCAGAGCAATACTGGCGGTGTGCACCAACTACGCGTTCTTTTGCAGAGCGGAAACCGGGGTCCGCTGCCTAACCCATGACCTAACTGTCGACTGACCATTAGGACAAACTTGGTTGTTTATCCGGAAAGCAAAAGGCGACCAGCGACGCAACGCAGCCGACAAACTCATCCTAGCTTTACCGATCACCGCTAAGCATGCCCTCTATGACCTCATGGAATGGTAATGCACCCAAAGTGTCGCCTATTGCGAAAAAATCTACAACATCCCCCCGCAAGCCGCACTATGGAGCTTCGCACCTTACGAGAATTCGGGCGATTAGCAAGCAATTGCTACTCTCTCCGCCTAGCTCCTCGACGCTTACACCGCCATCGGCGCCGCACCTCCAAAAGGCTTCAAGTGGACATCGCACAGCCTCCGAAAAGGTGCCGCCTCCGCACAAGGCTTTGGGGACCCTACATTACCCCATGTCTCGATCTACCCCCCCGACATATCACAAATCCTTACCTACGACACCTACCGCCACCTCTCCGCCGGCCAGCACAACGCCACGCTCGAAGAATACCGCGCCACGGCATGTCACGCCGCTTACACCGCCTACGCCGCTTACGCTAACACGGCGAGCAAATCAACTGTGGAAGGTATTCAGAATTTCCCTAAGGACTCGTCGGAATTCCAAGCCGCGATCATCACCCTCTGTCACAGCAATCACACCCACAACGCGCTCGAGGAGGCCGCCCGTGTGCGGGTATCCCACATCCGAGACACCAAGGGCGGAGGGGAGATGGGCGATTCGGACTGTGTTTTCGCGGAACTCGCCTACGAGCGTTTCCTCAAACCGCGACCGGACGCTACCTCCTCCGAATGCGACAACCACCACCGCGCCTTCATCAACAAGACGCTCGAGTGCTCCCTACTCGCTAGCGCCAAGGCAGCCGCTCGAGGAACCTTCGCTTGTAAGACACCGGACATGCCTACCCCCGACCATCCTACCCCCGAACGCCTTAACCCGACCCCAAGACCCCACCCCAAGCCCAAGCCACCACCAAGAGACACTACCGACACCAAAGGCCCGAAGCCCAAGAACCCCGACAAGAACGCTTGATGGTGTGACCTGCCG
Source organism: Tetraselmis chui (assembly GCA_026401115.1). Taxonomy (NCBI): domain Eukaryota; kingdom Viridiplantae; phylum Chlorophyta; class Chlorodendrophyceae; order Chlorodendrales; family Chlorodendraceae; genus Tetraselmis; species Tetraselmis chui. Next base: position 37,646 of record JAPMLY010001858.1, on the reverse strand, counting down.
CGCCACGTCTTGCAGCGATCGTTCGAACTAGATGCGTCACCGCGTGCGGAACACAACGTCATAGTGGAAACGTCTAGGCGCGAGCGAGTAAATTTCTAGGCTGGATTCGTCACGGGCTCTACATATCTTTCATTAGCGGCCGCTAGCCCCCACCTTTCAAGAGCGGCATTTCCATGCTTGTAGCAACAAAGCAACGGCTCGACTTCATGGACTCCGAGCTCCCAAGATTCCTAGAGTCACGCCCCTAGGAGCCAAGAAAACGCACCAAGTGGGTTCTATAATGTGTTTACTCCCCAAACCGTGCGAAAACAAATGGCGACTCAAAATCAACCAAGACCCCTTAAACAAGTAATGCAAAAAGGACAAACTGACATGCACGACACTCAAACACCTCAAGAACCTGACGCGCGTCGGCGATTGCATGGTCTCCTTCGACTTCACCGACGGCTTCTTCACACTAGGCATACGGGAAGAGAGCAAAGACTTCTATACGGTAAATTACTGCGGGACGTTGTACCGATAAACCGGTCTACCGATGGACTAGAAGCGCAAAAACGTCTATTCTTGCCGGCTCACCGAAGTTTAATTAGACATCTCCAAGAACCATTGCCCAGCCCCATTGAGCACACCCCGCGCCAATATGCAAATCAAGAGCCCAAGCGAACAAGACCTTCCCGACGCTACCTACGCAACTTAAGATGAGGAGGCGCCTAACTTCCTACGGACATGGACGACTTCTTATTCTTCGCCGCCAGTAGAGAGGTAGCCCTACAACTCCGCGACCGCGTCGCGTCCCTACTCGACCGCCTCGGACTAGGACGCAACCATAAGAAAGGCCATTAGGAGCATACACAGATCTGCGAGCACCTTGGCCTCGAGATCGACACCACCACCTCTGCCTTCCGAGCCCCGGCTTCGAAACTACACGCAAGAGCGACCCTTCCCGGACCCTACTGCGACGCTCTACACGAGACGCCCGATGGCTACCAGCCCGATAGCTAGCGGTACTCGCCGGAATGCACAGTAGCTCTACCTCGCCATCCCGGCAGCGCGCTTCTACGTCCGCGAGCTGCACGACGTACAAGCTGAAAGGAACATGATGGGGAGTACGGGTAAAACTCACCTACCAATCGAAATGCGGCCTCCAATGTTGGACGCAAGTCCTCTCCGCCAACAACGGCCGCTTTATCTTCTCCCTTGTCGAGACCGCTTACATGCATTGCGACACCTCAGGTTATGGATGGGGAGCGGTGTTGAACGAGCAATTGGAGGCACGCGGTTTCCGGTCACATATAGATAAACACCAACATGACCCTTGGGATGAGTTGGAGGCCGTGCAACTCGCAGTCGTTTCGTTCTTGCCGCTATTGCGCGGAAGAAAAGTACTCCTAAACGAGGACAATAAAGCAGTGGTGGTTGTACTCAGTCACCTCACATCCCGATCGCCAACAATGATGGACGAGCTCCGGAAACTTTGGGAACTCATCGACACCAACAACATAAGCGTTCGCGCGCGCTATGTTCGATCCGCGGCGAACGTATGGGCCGACAAGCTAAGCTGAGAAATAGACTAGGACGACTAGCAGCTCAACCCCCGCATATTCACTTACCATGACTCGCCGTGGGCCCGTCACTCCATCGACATGATCGCCACGCGCGGCAACTCGAAGCTTCCGCGCTACAATTCCCGTTGGCGAGACCCAGCCTCCGAAGCCGTGGACTACCTCCATCTTCCCGACAACCTCTGGACCGCGCAGATCAACTCGTGCAACCCACCTTGGTCGCTCCTTCCAGACCTCGTCCCAAAGTTACACCAATCTGCGCCGCGGTGACTGTCGTAACGCCGTATTAGCCTGCCAAATAGTGGCACCAACTTCTAAGCGAGCTAGCCAACGAGCGGATCTTATACCCCCTCTCCCTATACTTGTTCTTCCGGGCAAGCGCGGAGCGTGCGAGGGCGTAGGACCGACCGGTTGCAGCGTCACGGCCTTCCAAGTACCACACCGTCTTGGCTCTACCGGACACGGGGAACACTAAACCTAGCCCCCGACCTGCCAGACGTCCGCGCCCCGCCACTGTCGTGTCCGGACAACTACGGACAAAAGCAACCTCACGGTGCCGGTCAAGTACCAACTCATCGAGCCTTCGGCCCACGCCCCTTGGCGCGCCTTGATGCGCAACCACGTCGGAGCAATCGTCGGCACTGAAGACTTGGGCGCAAACAAAACGGACTACTTATGCCAACCCAATAGCCGAATTCGACGGAGCTGCGGGTGGACGACGCGAGGACGACGCTCTACAAGCTGATAGTAACAACAACCCTCTGGAGAACATCGACTCCAGAGTTGGGCAGACTACGCGTCCCGTACATTCGCTGAATGCCTGGAACCCACCGGCGCAACAGCCCCGTGCCTATGGGACCCTCGATACGACGAGGCGGACAAGTGTTTTATTGACACCGCTAGAATTTCCTCACGCGACGAGTATCGACACCCGCTATGCTATGGTGTATTTACGGCCGCCGCTAACGTGGCACTCGAAACTGCTATGGAAACGATTCGCGCGGTCACTTCTACCCCCGACGAGAAAGTCTACGCCTACTCCCTCATCGACGCAGCGCTACGTACACGTCAAGCAGTGGCCTCGGCGGGGGAAGCGAGACGCACCTACATACGGCGCTTCAAAGCCAAGAATATCCTCACCGGCTAAGAACGAGTCGCCGAGCGACTCGTGTACACACGCTGCTTCGACACCATCGTTGTAGACCGAGGAGGCAACGTCGTCGACGGTCTCTTGTCAGCACTTGAAGACAAACGACTCGAAGTCAGCATCACCGCAGCTGCAAAGGCGCAAGCATGTGCACATTTCAAGGTAGACAAGCCTCGACCAGACGGACCGGACAAGCCGAGCGATAAGCCGGACAAACACAAGGCCAAGCCTAAGGACCGCACGGGAGGCCGCCCCCTCCCCTCTACCTACAAGGCACACAAGAAGACCGAGGCCGACTACAAGGAGGAATGACGGGGTGACCCGCCGCGCCGATTCATGCACAACAGATTCAAACTAAATGCGTCATCGCGTGCGGTGAAATTGGCAAGCATGGAAAAATATCAGCGCGAGCGGACAAGTCTTGAAGTGGATCCGGGAGAGCGTTACTATTCCCTTCCTAAACAATTGACCTCCACCTTCGTTCGACCAAGGCGTCACCCTTCTAGACGCTAATCCCGAGCAACTCACCTTCGTCGAGGCCGAACCCTCTCGCTTCGTGGGCACGGGAGCCTAGGAGCCCACGACATGCAGCACATACGTGTCCATATTATGCTTAGTCGCCAAGCCCGGCAACAATCAATGGAGATTTATCGTCGACCTACGCCACATGAACAACTTTTGCGTCAGGTTACGACTACGGATGGAATCCCTTATCGGCGCTCGACATATAACTCGGGAAGGCGACTAAATATTCTCGTTCGACCTAAAAGACGGGTTCTACGGGCGGGGAATCGTACCAAAGCAGCGCGACTTCCTAATTGTAAACCTGAGGAGTCAATCGTGTCGGCTAGTTGGCCTACCAATGGGTTGGTCGCTAAGCCCATGCTACTTCTGCGTGTTTACGGATACCTTCGTGTGTCACTTACGCCAACCCGACCCCGGTGGGTTTACGATACACCATGGGCAGCCTACCCCGAGGGCAATAGACCGAGCAAGCGATTCCTCTAGCACACGCGTAGGCGAGGAGCCAAGATCTTACCTTATGTCGACGATTTCCTCCTCTTCGCGGCCACCCGGTAACTCGTGTTGGCTCTCCGTCACCGTGTCGTCCGCCTCCTCACCAGTCTCGGCCTTCTCCGCCACCCCAGCAAGGGTTTCTGGGAACCGACACATTATGGCCACCACTTGGGGATCGACATCGACACAACAATATGTTACTTCTTCGCAATATCAACGAAACTTCAGAAACTAACCACGCCAGTCCGGCAATTACTCCAGCGTGCTACGCGAACATGCAGATGGCTCCCAAGCAAGGAGCTCTAGTCATTCGCGGGTCAAGCGCAATATATTTTTCTCGCTATCCCGGCTGCCATATTCTTCCTCCGCGAATTGCATTCCGTACTCGGCGACAAATAAGGGAGCCGAGTCCGCCTCACCCCTCAGCTCCGTCGCGACCTATAGTGGTGGACCCAAGTGCCCAGCCACGCAAATTGCAAGAACATCCACCGACCACTGGAGTCAGCCTACATACACTGCGACAGTTCGGGATATGGCTCGGGAGCGGTGCTAGACGGCGGACTCGAAGCACGCGGCTTGTGGGGAACATAGGACGAACACCATCACATTACCTGGAAGGAACTGAAGGTCGTTCGCCTAGCCGTCCTAAGCTTCTTGCCACATCTCGCTAGCCGCAACATCCTCCTCTACGAAGACAACAAGGAGGTCTGCTACGTCATGGCCAACCTGACTTCTCGCTCCCCGGAAATGATGCACGAACTACGCCGGCTCTTGTACGTGGTGGACAGCAACACCATTCATATCACACCCCGCTACATGAGATCCGCGGCGAACACGTGGGCAGACAAGCTCAACCGCCATCTAGACATCGACGACTGGCAGCTCGACCCCTCGGTGTTTCACGAGATGGACACGCACTTCGGCCCCCACACGATCGACCGTTCTGCGTCGGCACTTAGCACGCTACTCCCCCGTTACAACGCAAATTGGCTAGACCCGTCGTACGAAGCGGTGGACTCCCTTCACCACGCCCATACGCACTAGAGAGAGGAATCATCTAGTGCAACCCCCCCTACCACCATTACCCAACCTCGCTCAAAAGCTATAGCAGAGCAGCGCGGCAGCCACAGTGGTCGCCCCCCGTTGGCAAGAAAAAGCGTGGAACCATGCACTTACCGAGTTGGCGTTCCACGAGAGGGTCTTGCCGGCCCGCGCTCACTTGTTCCGTCCAAGGAGGCGGCACGGACGAGGTACAATCGGCAAGCCTCACTTGCCCGCCACTGTCTTCCGCATTCCCTCGCTCACATTCGGCATGGCTGTACCTCCGCCGGGGTGCAGTAAGTGCTACCCTGACCATGTTCAACACACGACACATCATGCCAGCAATCCAAAGCTACCCCACCCGTGCAACTAAGGTCCGACACAAGATCGAGGTTGCCGGCTGCAACGGCCCTTGGGCCGCCTCGATGCACCCCTACATGCAACGCCTAATGGGAACAGATAGCCTTGGAGCAAAGCTCTCGAGTTATTGGCCGCCGCTTGGGCGAAGAGCACGTCCGACACGTATAACAGCGCGATCAAACTATACTTCTTGTTCTCCGAGGAACAAGGCATGTCCCCGCTAGCCGCGACAACCGCTACTATGGCCCGCTACATCGCATGGATCGGGGAACGTAGCACCATCAAGACAACTAGTCTGCAACCTTACCTCTCAACAATGAACGGGTTCTTCAGAGACCACGGCGCCGAAGCAGTCGCACAAGGCGACTTAGTAGGAAAAGTCCGGCGGGGTCTCGCAGCGTCCAACGTATCCCTCCACCCCAGCCGCACGCGCATGTACCTACTAGCCCGGATTCTCGTCTCATCGCTACGCCTCGGTAAGGACATGCGCACGCAGCAGACATACACTTGGACACCAGCCCAGTCGGACCTCATTCTCCTATTTAGAGCGTGTCTGGAGATTGTGAACATTCCCACATTCTTTTGTCACGGGGGAGCATGAGTTGAGTGATGGTCTAGAGACATGTTGTGTAAACAAATCGGTGGAATCCTCCTCTACCACGGAACGCGAAAGGGACAACGCGGTACTTCCACAGAGCGAAAACTCATGTGTGAACTACCGGCCTCGGCGCACCCTGACATAGCGGAACTGCGAAGGTACTTCGACGTTGCCCGTACCAAGTTCTCCGCCGGGAAGATTCTGGACAAGCGGTGGGCCATTAGTCTGCACGAACCTACGACAAATTGGACAGCGGACACCCTGACCGCATGGCTACAACGGGTACTTCGCGAACAACCTCCGAAGGGTTTCACGTGGACTTCGCACTCCTTATGAAAAGGTGCCGCTAATGCCGCGTACAATATCGGTACCCCGATGCAGAAGATGAAGTTCTTCGGCGGTTGGGCGCGAGAATCGGACGTAGTCCTCGACTACATCGACCCAACAGTACTACCATGCCCGGGAGCTTGGCAACTCGTTGGCTGGATGACCCGTGGCGGAGCCCCACCCAACGTCACACGCCGGTCGGCGACAGATGGCTTAAGTGAGCCCCAACATAACTTAAACGGTCATATTGGTAATATATAGGTTTGAATCACATGGCTATAATTACATAGTAGCATGCGTTACCCCCTGCGGGACATCTCCCCTAACGGTTCAAGCGCCCACTCGCGCACGGACAATAAAAGGTCCGCACACTATATAACGCACAAGCAGCGATTGTGTGTCCACCTTTTGCCCTTTGCGAGAGCTATCGCTCACGCAAACCCACCCACCCGATTCCCTCTCACATTGCGTGTAGGGTGCCAAAGAGTCACCAATACCAAATTATGTAAATGATCCACATCTTATTTGGTAGAATTGAGCCCCATCAATACAGCTTAAATTTTTTTTGATTATTGCGCCCCCGATGAATGTGCGACGTGAATTCATGCAACGTCTTTCTGCTGCTCTTCATGGCACTCTGGGTTCTTATCTCCGCGACGCTTTTCAGGAGGGCAGTGCTGGTGCTGTGGCATGCCTTCCTGTTCCTCGGGCTTAGGTTTTTTCCTCCTTTTTTTTTTTGGCTTGGTGGCCTCCACTGCTTTTTATTGTAAGTAATTTATTATTGCGCCCCCGGATATGGGACTGGCAGGTAAGCTCGCACTGCCACTCTACTCTACAGGCGGCGTTTTGCAATATCTCATTGTATGTGTCTGCCGCGAATTCGGTAGTACAGGTACTGATGCATGTACAAACAATTGGAGAGGGGGCTGAGTAGAGATGGGGGGTACCATGACGTGTTGGATTTTTTTCCATTCGCGCGCTATCATCAAATTCATCACCTTCGCAGTGGGGCGGCACCTGCCACAAGTGGGGGCAGATGCAACTGGTGCGCCAGAGCGGCGGCCTCTGGTGCCTCAAGCCGATCTTGCACTCGACAGATACTGCAGCAGAGCTTTGAGCTCCTGACTAAGCAGTGTGTGAAGGTCCTGGACAGCTCAGAGCAACTCCTTTTCTTCGCGAAGAAGATCAGTACACCGCACCGTTTTCACAGCGTCGGCCAAGAGTACCTTTTTCAAGGCTTCCAGACGCGTCTCGTGGCCCTTATTGCAGTGTTCAGTGCACCGCAGCGGGGCTTGGACGACGTTTCTATAATTGTTTGTTTGTTGGCGCTTTGGAGAGCATATTATCGGCACCAGCTACCTGCACTCACCCGAACAGCTGCGATACGCACGCGGGTTGCACTGCGGCCCTGTTTAAGCGTTTACAAAGGTGGAGGAGAGCAGTACTGCCGTGTATTGGCTGTGCCGTGAAGGTGACGCCCCCCCCCCCCCCCCCCCCCCCCCCCCCCGCCCCCCTTCTCGCGCTTTGCTATAGCCGGTTTGGATAACTCCTCCACGACTCATCTAGAAGCGCTTCCTCACAAACGAAAACGCGCTCTGATTAAATTTGTACTGCGGGGTACACTGATTGTCATGAAGGCCTTTGTTGTATCTGCAGTTACGCTCTCACGTAATTGGCTGGGTCCGCGCCGATACTGACGGGGCTGCGCCAACTCTTTACTTGTGTGCTGCAGGCGCGTCTATTTGTGTGAATTTGGCTCTGTCAATTCCTCGTGACGCCCTCCGTCGTTTGTGTTCTACTTACAGTAATACGTGACAGCAGTTAGGCGCGGCGACACGTGTATCGCGCTGCGGCCCAGCGGGCACAGCGACTACCCTTCTAAGGCTCAAGTTGGATGGTGCTGGTTGCGCGTCATTCAAGCGCCGACGGTCCCGTGCTGGCGGACGGGTCCGCCCACTGCCCTCACTCCTCCGCCACGTATCCCACCGCGGCCACAGCACCCGCAAACCTCGGGCAGTCCGTGGCGTCGGCACTGAACCGCGAGTTTCAGCTTCGTAACAGCCTGAGTAGTAAGGACCTGGAGGCCCTCTTTCGAGAGGGCGCCAGCCGGGAGGAGTTTGGTATGGGCGAGAGTTCTGTGGCTCCACTGGCGGAGGCCCCCTTACTGACGCTTGAGCCCGTGGAAAGTGAGCCCCGCAAAGCGCCCAATAGCCCCGCCAGCAAGGGAGGCCTCCGACTCCCGGATGCTGTTCTTCGCAAATTGTGCAATATCGTGACGGGCAAACAGCGACGGGAGAGCGAGTCCAGGTAAGCCCTAACAAGTCCCCATTTGGCGGCAAGCCACAGTAATGAAGTTAACTTATTTTCATTTAAAATAATTCGATATAATTCGTTTCTGTTTTTGCTTCCAACCCGCCAATTGTGCCTCATCGCGCTGTGCTCGCTCATTCAGGGAGCAGCCCGCTACTTCCAGTTCCAGGAGCTCTGTAGACGACGGCGAGCATGAGTCTGCGGCCACTGTAACCCCCCACGGACGGGCGCCTCGGTCCAGTTCGCGCCTCTCTCTGGATCTGCCCGGGGCGGCAAAGTGCAGCAAACGGATCCTCCTTGACACTGACCGTATTGTGGAGGGAGAGGCGTATCACATGAAGAAGTCGACTTCTACAGACAGCCTTTTTGCGCTGCACCACGAAGGCGGTGCGTCTGGCCTATCGCAACAGAGCCTGGCCAGCGGGACCAACCAGGTGAAAAAATACGGCGCGAACAGAAGTAGCGGCGGCGTCAACAAAAATAACGTTTGGAAAACTCAAGACGGGGAGGAGCAGAAGGAGGCGTTGCCTTGGGCGTCAGAGGCAGTTCAAACGAAGGCAAATGCGGAGAAACCGGAGGCAGGGACAGCTCCGCCGGCGGGTTTGGTGTGTAGTAGCTCTCGGGGCCTACCTCACGTGGAGTGCAAACACGATCTGAAGCGCTCCAACACGGTGGGCGGAGGGAGGGCAAGCCTGAGCGCGAGCGTGACTGCCAAGATGGGCGGTAACTCTACGTCGGAGGAGTTTTTTTTCCGTCTCTCTCGCGCCAGGCAGACTATGGACTTCGTGAGGCGTCAGTACCAACGCTTCGGAACCCTCGACCGCTCGGAGCTCACCGTTTTCGAGGCGCTCGCCAAGCTGGACACGGTGCACGAGTTTGAGGTGAGCCACGAGCAACTAACGAACTAGCACCTCCCTCCCCACTTCACGGAACGCTTTCTCACGCTTACTTTTGAAATCGATGCGCTGGCGTGGTTCAGTGCTAACGGTGTGCGGTGGGCGTTCGTTTTGTGCAGGCCAATTTGCTGGTGGATAATGTGGCGGACACTCGGCTGTCGCAGTTGGAGCACTCCTTCCAGACCGCCGAAATTTTACGCGCCGCTTACCCCAAAGACGACTGGCTGCACCTCGTGGGCCTCATCCACGGTCTCGGGAAACTTCTGTGCCACGAAGAGTGCGCCCACTCACTTTTCCCTGTCCCCCTTTAAACCCAGTGGCACCGCCTCTCATAATCTCAGAAGTCATTGTTTCTCCTCACTGTCAACATTTTGGGTTGTGGCCGCTTTCTTTAATTCCATCCATTAACGATATTTCGAGTCCCAGGAAACCGTCCCCTGTTTGGTTTGCCACCTCCCCTTTCCTTCCATCGTTTAGTTCTCACTAAAACATCGTTTTGGTTTCGGTTTTGTGCGCTCCACCTTCTTCACTCCGCCTTTTCCCAGCATGTGACATATATTCCCCCTTTGACATATTGTGACACCTTTTGTCGTCTCCCCCCTTCCCTCCCAACACCCACTCACAGCCTCTCATATTTTTTGTTGGCATTGACCCATTGTGTTTCCATTTCCGGTCGCAGCAGAAAGTGTCACGGCCACATGCTTTATTTATGTAACAGGCACATGCTCTATTTTTCTGTTTGCTACCTTTCTGTTTTGCAACTTTTAACCCTCCCAAACAACTCAGCCATTTTTCATGTCCTATTCTGATAATGTTAAGTTTGGTTGTTTTACTCTCCCCTTTACGGCCGTCGAGCAGTATTTCACTTCTGCCATGCGCACTTTGCTGATATCCCTTCCCTCTTTTCCCATTTGCGCTTGATGGCAGTTTTGGTAAAGAGCCGCAGTGGTCTGTGTTTGGGGAGTCTTTCCCCGTGGGCTGCCGCTTCAGCGAGGCCATCCGCCACCATCAGCTCTTTTACGCCAACCCCGACCGCCGCAACCGGCAGCATAACAGCCCCGATGGCATCTACGCCCCCGGCTGCGGCCTGCACGAGGTCAACCTCTCTTGGAGCGCCGCCGAGTACCTCTACCTCGTCCTCTACCTCAATGGCACCGACTTCCCCAACGAGGCGCTCTACTGCATCCGCTACCAACGGTTTGACTCCATGGTGCAGGCGGGCGCCTACAAGAGCCTCATGTCCCCCGAGGTACGGAAAGCCCACTTCAAAGCCTCAGCTCTTTTGTTTGTTCTAGAGCATTCCCCTTCTTTCCCAGTAAGGATGCATACCACAACACCGCAAAGTCATACACTTGGAATTTTGCAGACTTTCACACTGTCGAGCATACACACTAAAAACATGCTGGAGAAAATTATTGAAATATATGTAGATATACACAAACACATTTATGCACATATAATTGTTCACATACGGGTAATACACCTACCTGTACATGCACTGACACACAAACTTGAATTTGCACCAGTGAAGCGATACAAACTTATGCGCACATGCATACATTGTTTTTGTAATTGCTTTATACCTTCAGTGTGAAAATGCAATCTGTCAATTTCCCATTCACACCGCCGCTGCTGTTTGGGCTAGCGCACCTATGCGGACGCAGCAGTCGCGCTAACCCGCTTTCCTTTCCCCGCTGCTGTTGGCTGGTGGATAGGATTGGCTGTGGCTCCCTTGGCTGAAGAAGCTCCGGGCAGCGGCTGTGTACAAAGTGAACGAGCCCGTGCTGCGGCGAGTGCGGGACGAAGCCTGCATGCGCGAAATGCAGAGCTACTACCAGAGCCTCATTGAGAAATACATCGGGAGCCGCAGGCTGTACTGGTGATCTGCGGCGATTTGGTGTATTGAGAGGGGGGGGGGGGGTGGGGGGGGGGGCAGACCGGAGCGTCATGCTCGTCTTGGGAGTTTGTCATTTTGTGTGTGTATGCCATGGGGGGCGCGGGACTCGTGTCTAAAAATAAACCATTACTGGGTACATGGCAGCTTTTCAACAGCAAGGAGCGACCGAGAAGAGGGAAGGAAAGGGGTTAGTTTATTTCGGCACCGTCTATGTTTGTCACCTCACTCCTCTCTCCCTCTCTCCTTTTTTTGTGTTTACGATCGGCAGCCTCACTGTGTGGTGCCTTCCTATGACGCCGTTGTTCAGGTTAGGGGCAAAAGTTTTTGCTGCCGCGATCGAAATGATTTTGTGATCACCAAAGATTTTAATTCAACGAGAAAATAAAAGAAATTGTTTACAGTGGCACTCTGCTGCAGTCGACTTTGTCACCGTCAGTGATTGCATCGCATGTTGGCCAGCACAGGGGAAGGATAGACCGCATCTTGCCCCTTAATCTTATGGCGATTCCGAATAGAACGCATGAGAATGCAAGGTCTTGCATTGTGTTGTGTGCTCTGTTCGCTGCCACGTCACAAGCGTAAGCGGCTGACGAGGCTTCAGCGCTGGCAGGCTGAGGCTTGTGGACGACGTGGGATGTGGCGTTGGTTGCGGGAGTGACAGGAATAGAAAGGACGCAGTAAAAATGGGCAAGCTGGGAAGACGGGACATGGTTTGAGGATAACACGAATTTAGCGTGACTGATCACTTGTTAATATGTGTGGCCAAGTTTGTGATTGGGTTTGACACCTGGCCGCGTCACCAGCGGAGCGTCGTAGTTCCGTCGCCGAAGGTGAAACATTTTGAGGGAGGGAATTCAGCCAAATGTAGCACGAACAGTATGGCCCCGTGGACGGACTGTTACGCAAGGTACAGTTTATGGTTAATTATATCATAGTAACCCGTCTGTCGGTCGAAAGTACCTCGCAGTTAGCGACTTCGCGGTGAGGTCAAGCACGTCATGCGAGGCGGGAAATGCGGAAGCAAATGCTCTGACGGAACTCCTTCTTTATCTGCTGCCGTGAGCAGAGACCAAAGGGTTGTTGCCTACAAAGATAATGTTACAACGTTATAGCTCGACGTTCACGAAGGTCGGAACGTGTTGTCTCGACGGTATGGCGGGTGACGAATGCTTCTCATACATGTTACCGGGATGCTTGTGCGTCATTGGCACCATAGGCGCGCCAGCGGGCGCAGCGCCGTTAATATTTACTAAAGGTAGGGGCGACCTGTTCTTGATGACGAATGTTCCGAAGGGCCGCCCCGCGTAGGCGGCAGCGAGTTTGTGTTGGTAGCTCCACACTACATACAGAAAGTACGCCTGCGCCAAGACGCTGAACCCGCCGACCAACCAAACCCAAATGATCACTAGTACCTGCTGCCCCGCCGTCCTCTCCAATATCTCGCCATCCACAAGTTTTTCTCCGCCCGCGACAGCCACTGTGCTCGTGATCAAGCCGACCAGTGTAAAAAACGAAATAATCGCAAAGCAGAACAAGTTGGCCTTCCAATAGCGCTCTGCTTGGGAGACGGCGACGTGTGAGAGGCTCATAATGGCCTGCAGGTTCCAGGTCGCGATAAGTCCTAGCACGCCTATCGTGATCCACAAGCTAGATGCTAAAAGATAAAACACCAACGTGGCTGCTGCTAGTCCGAGAGAGGTGTCTGTTGAGCCCTCCGCAATCATTCCCACAAAAGTGGCGAGCGCCACGAAAAAATATATCCCGCCAAATGCAACCTGCGGAAACAACAACGCCGCAGGCTCGGGATTAGAATGTAATCCTTACCACCTAAACTCGCTAAGACCTAGCGATAAATCATGTCATCTTCTGAAAAAAAAAGGCGATAGAGGTTGGTGTTTGGTGCGGCTGGTGGAAGAGGGGCATCGGCCGTTGCTTACCTGTGTTCCCGCTATCGCCGCCACGCCCCCTCTAAGCCCGCAGCACGCGGGCACGAAGCAGCAGCACCAGTCCGTCGGCAACATTTCTATCCCCTGTATCAAGAAAACATATTGTCGGCACCTAATTCGCTTACCTATCGACTTTCCGCTTGCCTGATCGAAACTGGCGGTGGCCGAGGTGGGAAAAACTTGCAGCGCTTAAGGCAAAGTGACGCAAATAATGAGTCCAAATATATAGTATTATTTTCCGTACCACCATGCTTGCGACTCAGCGTTGCCTTCAAACCTCTCCGGCAGTTCAGTTGCCGTTACAGGGAAGCCAAGCCGCGGGCCTACCGTAGCCCACTGCTTTCCTGCGACAAGCAACAGATATACCCACGCCTACTGGGCCTTTGTTTGTCGTTAACCCGCACAGACGAGGTGGGCTTCAGTAAAAACTGAACAGCAGCCGCTGTGACAGCGCGCTGTCCAGCCTGGCGGGCAGCTGAAGGCATTTCCAGATGCCATACCCGCCACTGGAGTTTACCTTAATTGGGTATCTCCCGCGAAAATATAACATAAAATTTCGGATTAAAAACTTCATTGCTCGAAGTTTATGCAATTCACGCCCTCGCGTGGCAGATGTTGTCCGAAGCAAAATCGCCATTCCATTTTTTGCCAGCGAGAATTACCAGCAGCACAGATAGTAACGAACTTGTTTACTAATCGTACGGGTCGATCAAAACGTACCTGCCGTTTTGTGCCGTTTCGAGCCGCCACCGGTTTCCGCCTGGCCTGATATAGCGGTAAGTACGGGTCATAGTACTTATTTGTCATTACGCATTCCGTATTTACTCATTGTATATCTTTATTGTGTATCGAATTTCTTACAAGAAAAAGCTGTGAAGGCCACCAAGCAAAAAGAAGAAAAGAGGAAAAAATGTGGCGGTTAGCCTCTGAAAGCTAAACGCTAGCACAAATCTGTTCTAGTCTGTCTAGTTCTGTTGTTGCAAGATGGCAAATGATGTTGTCGAAAGGCAAAAGATGTTTCATTGCTGTACTTAGGCAGTAGATGTTGTAAGTGAACAAAGGAATTGTTAAAAGGTTCTGTCACCTCCCTCTACTGCACCGGGCTTAAATAGGTTTCAGCCCAGACTAGTTATGCCTGCAAGCTTCGCTTACGTGTCAGGCGTTGGTGCTGCTCAACCGTCATCATCTGTCCTCGAGACGCGGCCTGCCTAGCATTGGATTTCACGACGCGGCTCCTTCTGCATTGGAGAGCTCATTCTGGCGCGTCATCTGGCTAGTTAGATTAATTATGCATATTTGTACGTACCGGGAGGTACTGGTCGTACTGTAGCATCAGCACCATTACAATATTGCAGTAGCGACGTACCCACGAGTATACGTCCATCCTGTGGAAAAGCACGAATTGGTATCCGTAACGAGTACCTGTACAATGTCCTGCAATGTACTGTTGCATGACTGTACTCGTCACACTCGTACCCTCCCCCTCTTGACAGATCAGTGAGGCCGCCGCTAGGCAGACCTCCGTGGTTCTTGGCTCCTTTACTTAAGCAGTTACTGGGACTCAGGAATGCGCGCTGGGTGAGCGTGCATGAAGTCATTGTACGCATGAGTCTTGGCGAACTTGCGCCATTGGGGCGTCTCCAAGAATTCTTGTAACGCAATTGTTCGATGCACCTCGTTCAACCGGTGCCAGACAGGTGGAATGTCGTCAACACTGAAGTGCGTCATGAATAGCAAATATTTGCCTCGTCGCCAAGGTAGCGACTTGATGCACACAGCAGAGATGTGTGAGACGTCGAACTCCTCGTCGTCTCCTTCAGTTACTGGGACAGCTGGCCGTAGCGGAGCGGTAGAGCAGGGTCGTAAGTTGTTAACATGGAACACAAGATGTAAGCGTACTGTCGCTGGTAGTTTCAATCTGTAACTGTGTTTTCCAATCTGCTCCTCCACTGGAAAAGGGCCGAGCTGTCTGTCTCTGAGTTTCCTGTTCGGTTGTCCTCTGAGAAAAAGATTTGCTGTGACGACTGACACCTTGTCTCCCTTAGCGAAGTGTGGCGCTGTAGACAGTTCTGTACGCGCTTGCATCTCGTCCTTATGTAGTTGTAACACAGAGCGTACCAGGCTGTGCACTTCCTGTAACAATCTCAACCGTTCTGTTGCGTCTTGCGAAATTGGAATCGATGGTCGCATGCTGAAGAGCAGGTCAGGAGGCTCCTCAGGAGAAAAACCAAAGTTAGCCTCGAACGGTGTGTGCTCAATTCCGAGTGCACGCGAAGCATTGTACGCAAACTCCACTTGCGGTAAAAGTGTCGACCAGTCAGAGCCATCATAGCAACAGAAGCAACGAAGAAGCTGCTGAAATGTGCTGTTCACACGCTCTGTCAGTCCGTCTGTTTCTGGGTGTCGGCTGGTAGACATGTTCAGACGCGTTCCAAGGCGTCTCCAGAGTGTCTGCCAGAAAGCGCTGACAAATTTCGGGTCACGGTCACTGACCAGCACACGGGGTAGTCCATGTAAGCGGTAGACTCCCTGTAAAAACAAAGTGGCAGTTTCTTCGGCAGTAATCGACTCTGTGCATGGCAGAAAATGGGCCATTCGAGTTAGATGGTCTACTACAATCAGCACACTGTTAAAGCCATTGCTCTCAGGCAAGTGTGTCAGGTAGTCAAGACCAACTGTGTGCCACGGTCTGGGTGGAACAGGCAATGGGTAAAGAGTCGCGGCCATCTGCGGTCGAATCTTCGCTCGTCGACACACGACGCAGCGTTCACAAAAATCTTTCACATCTTGGCGGATTCGTTTCCACCAGAATCTGTCGAGTGCTTTAGCAAGAGTGCTAGCAACTCCTCTGTGACCAGCTGACGAACTTTCGTGCAGCTCTGCGATCAATCTCAGTCGGAGCTCAGAGTTCTGTGGAATACAGAGGCGATTGAGACGCCAAAAGTACCCATCTCTGGCTTCTATCCGGCTGTCTCTTGTCCACTCACCATCGTCCCCATAAAACGAATCTTGTGAGAACCCCTCGCGAATGAGATCAGCGAACTCAGGGCTCAGCTGCAACGCGTCAACAGTCAGTAAATTTAACTGTGCGTCTTCAAACAGCAGCTGGGACTTCCGTCGTAATTCTCGATCTGACGGAACCTCGCCATCCCAAAATAAGGGTACTGTGGCCTGAGGTACGAAGTCTGGACGCCGGCTTAACGGGTCGGCTTCGTTCAGAGCTCCCTTGCGATATGCAAGTGTCATCGAGCCCACAAACGGTTGCAAATCCCGCAGGTATCTTGCTTGCCGCTTGTTCAGCCTGTTGTTTGGTTGCCTGAGCAGATGCCGCAGTGTGTCGTGGTCCGTTACGACAAGGAACTTAGAACAGCCTTCAAGATAGCACCTCCAATGCTTGACAGCTTCGCATACGGCCAAAGCTTCTAAGTCGTACGCAGAGTAAGTGTTACCACGCTCAGCTGGATTCAGCTTACGCGCCCAGTAAGAGACTGGTTGAAGACCGCCCCCTTGGTCTTGCAACATGACTGCTGCAATCCCCACTGTTGATGCATCTGTAGCTACGGTGAACGTCGCGTCCGAGCTGACCTCCGGAAGGATCAGGCATGGCGCGGAAATGAGCCGTAACTTGAGAGTCTCGAAGGCTTCCAAACAGGTAGGCGTCAGCGTAACCTTCTGTGGCTGGGACTTCCGCAGTAAGTCCGTCAATGGAGCCGTAAGGTCGCTAAAATGGTGTATAAATCTCGCATAGAAGTTGCAGAATTGTACGAAACTGCGAACCTCCTTCTGCGTCTTGGGCACTGGCCAGTCTGCAACGGCCTCGACTTTCTTTGTGGAAACCGAAATTTTCCCGGCTGACACAGTGTAGCCCAGATACTCCATTTCTTGCAATCCGAAAAAGCATTTCTTAAGGCGTAATTTCAGCCCTTCCTCCTTGAATCGCTGTAGCACGAGACGTAGGTGCTCCAGGTGTTCCTCCAGAGTTCGACTGTAGATACAGACGTCATCGAGGTAGACTGTCACGAACTTATGTAAAAAGTCGCGAAGAATGTCGTTCATCATCCTCTGAAATGTAGCTGGTGCGTTGCACAGTCCAAACGGCATGGCGACCCATTCCATTAAGCCATCAGGGGTCTGAAAAGCCGTCTTGTGAACGTCCTGATCACGCACTCGAACTTGCCAGAATCCAGAAGCGAGGTCGAGGTGTGTGTAAAAATTCGCGTCCTTAAGTTCGTCCAGTGTGTCATCCACTCTCGGAAGTGGGTAGGCGTCCTTACGCGTAACCTCGTTAAGGCCACGGTAGTCAATGCACAGACGTAGCGAGCCATCAGCTTTTCGCACAAAGGGAATTGGCGAGCCGAACTCACTGTAGCTGGGGCGTATCAAACCAGCTTCCACTGCGTCTTTGAGCTGTCGATTAAGCTCAGCACGCTCTGCTGGTGACAGTCGGTTCAGACGTTGACGTCGCATTGGGCCAGTTGTTTCAATGGGATGATCCCACTGTCGGCTTACAGGTGGAGAGTCAACAGGTTGCAGTAACTCCGGGAAGTCTTCAAAAAGTAACGACCGGAAGTTGTCACGTTGTTCTGCAGTTAGTTCCTCTCCAGTGTGGAAATCTGTCTGTTGTTCAGCTGCTGACGTAAGTTCGATGACGTAAAAATCAGCATGACGTCCTCTGCTGCGGCGCGTCTTGCGCATGAGTTTCTGAACTTTCGTAGATGACAGCAGCAGACACTCAGGGCGTCGTTCCTCGAGTGTAGTCTCCACAGCTGTACCGTCCATCAGTGTAAAAATTCTGGTTGTACCAAATTGTAAAGAGGCCTGTTCGTCATCAAGCCATGGTAAACCCAAGATTAAATCAGCTGTGCGTAAATCACGTAGAACGTAAAAAGTCCTGTGAAATTCGTGTCGAGCCAGCTCAAAAGTGACGTCACAGACTGTAGTAGAAGTCACTCGTTGTCCGTTAGCGAGTCGAACTGGAGTCTTACTTGCAGACTTCCGAGTCTGTAAAGCAAAGCGTCGTACAAAGTCCTCTGACACAAAGTCAAGCGTCGCTGCGCAGTCCACTAATCCAGAAATGTGGTGTCCGCCATCAGGAGTTTTCACAGTCAGCTCAGTTCGAATTAACGGGCGAGCTTCCGTGAGGTCAGTCAGTAGTGCTGTAGCTGGCGAAGAAAATTGTTGCAGCGTAGCGATGGACTGTTCCGAGTCGTCTGTTGGTACTGGTACCGAGTCGGGTTGATCAGGTGCTGTAGGTTCTGAAGAGTCGTTAAACGCACAATCTGCGTCGACTAACCACAGTTGCACAGGCCAAGGGGCTGGAGCAACCACCTCCTGTTGCGCTGGGTTCTCCAATGACTGACGTGTAAAAAGCTGTGTCCTTGCTGGGAATTCTTGATAAAGTTTCCAGTGCTTAGTCACCTGAGTAAATTTCGCCCACTTTGGTAGTACAAATACAGCCATCGTAGATGTCGGAGATGTTCGACGACAATCCTCAAAATGCTGCGCTATCTGCTCAGCTAACTCCCAGGGTGGGTTGATGAACACCCGTTCTCCTGTTAAGTCTCTGTCTAGAATCGAGTCACTCGGCGAACAGTGAGGTAAGTCACCGTGCGAGTTTAGACCTTCATCATCAGCACATCCTTCCAACGTAAAGTTGAATCGTGCATGCAGAGGGTCAAAGACTGAGTCAACCAGTTTCCAATCAACTGAACGTCTGGTTACAGGTTTACGACTCTGTCTCTGCTTAGTCTGACGACGACGACCTGCTACTTGCGTTACAGGTGTCGCAACTGTAGTCGATGGAGATGCCGAAGGTGTATCGACGACCTCTGTCGCTAACAGTGTCTCAGAATGAACAGTAGATGTAGCCGGCTGCTCCAGTTCATTTGTAGAACAGCCTTGCCACCATCATTGCTTCTTAGGTTGCATCGGTGCCTTGCCTTTGAACTCCGGGCATTGGAACAAACGGTGTCCCTTCTTGTGGCACTTGAAGCAGAGTCCCTCGTCCATGTGTCGCTTGCGCTCCTCAGCTGTCATCGCGTTTGCAAGCGAATTAAAATCTTCACGACCAGATGTCTGACCACGTCCACCATTGTTGCCACCTCCACGTCCACGTCCGCGGCCACGTCCTCGGCCACCTTTGTTACGTTTCCAGACGTTAGAGGCTTCCTCGAGAGGGTCATCAAGGTTGCGCTTGCGTGTAGGCTGGGCAGAAGGTCCAGCAGCAGACCTCGCATTGCCTAGTTCCGGCGAATCTGTCACGACGTTATTCAAAAAGTTTTGCAGCTCCACTAGCGTAGTCTGGTATCCTAGTTGAGCTCGGTGTGACTTAGCCAGTTTCTTGAGTGCATCGTTCGCTAGGCCATTAATGAAGCGTACACACTGCACTTCAGCTGTCAGGTTTTGACGAGACCGACGTAAGTAGTCGTTGTACTGTTTAGTGTAGACCGCGTAACTCATCGTGTTGCTCTGCGTAAAGTTCATCAAAGCGTTAATTGCGTCGTCCTGAATGTTCGGAAGAAACGTCGACTTGCGTAACTCCTCAACAAGCTCGTTGTACGTAGATGGAATTGGAGGCTGATTTTTCCGGTTCAACCACCACCCACCAAGGTGTCCAGAAAACTGTGAAGTAACCCAGAACACTGCATTGTACGATTCAGCCGTAATTCCAAGCATTATAAAACGCTGAGGCTGTGCTTCAAGCCAATCCTCCAGTACATTAGGCACTCGACCATCCTGGTACGGTGAAGTAATAGCAGCCTTACGCTGAGTCTCCGTGAGAGTCACAGATAGTCCAGCCAAGTTGTGGGTAGGCATCGGCATTCCCACTCGTAAATCCGTAGGTCCTTCACCAGTCAGTCGGTTGATGTGTCTGCGAATCAGCAGCCAGACAGAACCAGAGTCGACCGTCGTAAACCGGGGGTACATGTGGAACTGTCTCGGGATAGACGTGTCGTCTTGCATGACTGGAACATGTTGTGTCATTGCTCGATAAAAAGATTCCCACTGAGCCACGTAACCGAAGTGAAGTAATTCACTCTTGTGCTTCTTAGCACGAAGTAACCCATTCTGTGCAGGCGTAAGTGTCAGACCGTCAATGTTGATGGATTCCGGGACGACGTAAGTGCCATCCGGATTAACTGTCGACTGTTCCAAAACAGCCTGCTCGACCTGAGCAGGTGTACGTAAGCTGTTCGTAGCAAACAGGACAGGAATAGATGCCGAGTACACGTAAACAAGCTGTCGTCCTTGAGGTAGTGTAACGTTAACAGGTTCACCACTCAACAGCGTCAAATCATCCGATGTCAGAACAAGACCGGTCTCCTCGTGTAACTCGCGAATAGCAGCGTCGACAGGCTCTTCGTTAGGTAAGACAGAGCCAGCTGGGAACCAAGTTTTACCAGAACGAGGCTCACGCTGAAACACCAACTTCAAGTCCGACGATTTAGTTCCTCCGACGTGAATTACTAAAACCACGTAATGTCCAGCTCCAAGAGAAGCCATCTCAATTCAAGCAAACAACGTCGAGCAGATCAACGAGCAACGAAAGCGTGAGTCGACCAAAGAGCTCCGAAACCAGTGTGGCGGTTAGCCTCTGAAAGCTAAACGCTAGCACAAATCTGTTCTAGTCTGTCTAGTTCTGTTGTTGCAAGATGGCAAATGATGTTGTCGAGAGGCAAAAGATGTTTCACTGCTGTACTTAGGCAGTAGATGTTGTAAGTGAACAAAGGAATTGTTAAAAGGTTCTGTCACCTCCCTCTACTGCACTGGGCTTAAATAGGTTTCAGCCCAGACTAGTTATGCCTGCAAGCTTCGCTTACGTGTCAGGCGTTGGTGCTGCTCAACCGTCGTCATCTGTCCTCGAGACACGGCCTGCCTAGCATTGGATTTCACGACGCGGCTCCTTCTGCATTGGAGAGCTCATTCTGGCGCGTCATCTGGCTAGTTAGATTAATTATGCATATCTGTACGTACCGGGAGGTACTGGTCGTACTGTAGCATCAGCACCATTACAATATTGCAGTAGCGACGTACCCACGAGTATACGTCCATCCTGTGGAAAAGCACGAATTGGTATCCGTAACGAGTACATGTACAATGTCCTGCAATGTACTGTTGCATGACTGTACTCGTCACAAAAACCTAAGCCGCCATCGGCGCCAACCGGCCCCCATCCTCCAAGGCGAAGGGATAGTAGTCATGGATCGACTGAACCGAAGGCTTGCCAAGCAAAGAAGAAGTGCGGAGCTCCGCATCAAGCTTGTAATTCTGAGCTCCCAATGCAAGGCTCCCAGGGATTGGGAGACGAGCACCAATACGAGGAACATTGGAGTTCGAGCACTTTTAACCGTCACATAAGCAACAAGATGATTGTGCGGAGAAACCATAAACCCTAAAACCCTAAAAGCCATGAAGTCTAACCAAACCACATCTCCATGGCGATCTCGAGAAGCTCCCGACCGAATACGGCGGACCTCTAACCGCAAGTCCCGGCCCTTAGCAGCCCCCGCTTCAAGCATGAACTCTTCAAGCACGTGGACAATACGGTCGTGGAGTTGAATGATATACCAAGAGCACGGGCACCGGGGGATATGGTCCACGAGCATAGCGGCTGTTGAGCGCTCACCCGACATAGTAAGGATGCCAGATACCGTCGACGAAGATCCATACCCGTAAGACTCTGAAGGAGCCTCATTGCACCGAGGGCACTTTCGAACATGAGAGGCGCGCTCCGCGGTCAAGCCAAGCACCCGGTGGGCTGACATCATATAGCAATCGGATGGCACCTTGAAACTCGACTCATGTGAAGCGAAAACGAGAGCCAAAGCCCCGCGACCCGTACCCGAAATCACCCTCATATAGTCCGGTGGGGAAGGTCTGCAGAACGCCAAGAGGTCAAGGTAGGCCCGGGCACGAAGAATGCGCGAAATATGGAATCTTTATTGTGTATCATTCCGTATTCAGTTTTTTTCCCTCTTTTCTTCTTTTTGCTTGGTGACCTCCACTGCTTTTTCTTGTAAGACATTTTAATCATTGTGTATCTTCCTTTATTCCATACCAGGTACGCAACTACACTTCACTACTACGCTACGGGTATATCACACCACACTACCTCTGCGCGATTATTATTATATCGCTATGTATCGCTGCAAAATATATTGATACACTCTTCCCATCACAGTCCGTTACTAGTGAAATAGGGCCTTTCGCGTAGGGCGGGTGTTTATCATGTAGGATTTCTATGGTTTAACTGTAAAAAGGCGGCCCGAAACTTGTGGACGGTGAAGAAAGGGAGAAGCTGGGCACAAATATGGGCCGTCGCGGCTAAGATTTGACGTATTAGGGTTTGCGGCCCCCGCCCGATTTCGGGGCATACCCTGATTCGGGCACCCCGGAATTCGGATTTTCCACACGTTGGCTCGTGAATACTCCTGAAATCGGCGACACAACATGCGGTTTTTATGATTCCAGCGTGTTGTCCGCAAACATGGGAGCACGTGGGCGTGATGGCATGTGGCGTTAAGGTGCTTGACGTGGGTGGGATTGGGGCTGGAAACCCACAGCTTGGGAGGCTTAAAAAGATGCTTGCCGTACGGTATCCGATTCGAGTAAACAAGGTTGCAATTGGAAGCCCTAATCCCAAGCAAGTGTATGTCTAACGCTTGCCTTCCGGATTTCGCGTCAAATCCGCCGTCTGATGTCATCGAGGCCCTCGTACAGCCAACTAAAGTTTTTAGGGTTTCAGAACCTGCCACATTCGCACGGGGCTAGCAACCCTTGGACAAGTGGTACCCGCAAACCCGCTCCGCCAATACGCTCAACAATCAGCGCTCTATATTTCTTCTACTCACGGCGTTGCCCATTTCATGTCCCATGATGGCATGGTGCCGTGCCATTTGCCGCACGCCAAATAAATGCACGTGTTTGCGTGCTTTATAAGCTCCCCGCCATTTTTCACGCCCGGCGATGCGCAAGCTTCAAAGGCCAGCGATATGCACGCTATGGGGTTACACTCCAAGTCAACCGCCCCTCAAGCCCAATAGGTCCCTAGCCCGTGCTCCTTGGTTGTATTTCCGGGCACGTGGAAATAAAACCTTAGGTAGTGCACACGACATGCCATTCTCGGTGTCGCCGCTCTATAGACGGCCGAGAGCAACACACTCGGCGGATACTCGTGCGATTGTACAAACAATTCTGAGAACCTAGTGTCGAGTAGTCTCCCGGCTTGTCGCGACACTACGTGTACCGAGCCACGCATAGAGGCGTGCAGAACATACCCGTGCAATGATTTCGGCCTGCAAAATATAGGCCAAAAATCCAACTTGCGTGCCCACAATAATTGGGGCGTGCCGATAAAGGTGTTCATGTCAGTGAACAACGTCCCGTGGTGTGTTTTTCGAATATCATTACTCTGCCCCCCAATCGAGTTGCATGGCCATCGCGGTAGTGCGTGGCGGGTAATTAAATGCGTGCCGCTAGTAACGGACTTTATTATGGGAAGAGTGTAGGTGCCATGCACTATAGTAGGTATGTACTATCGCTACGTACCCTGGCACAAGCAGTGATGATATGTGATATGATGTATGTACATGCGCAAAGAGAGAGTACATGCAATGTTACCCGTACCTTGCGAAGCAAAGCCACGGTATCTGACGAAGAGCATGTGGCGTGGAATACAAGAAAAATAACATGAGCACGGACATGGAAAAAGGGAGGGTAAAGAAAAGGGCAAGATTGACAAGAGGATCAGGGAATCCAAGGCACGGCAAAAGGAAGCACTCTTGAAATTGAAATTGAAATTGTTTACAACAAGAACCGTATGCGCCGGTTTACAACAAGTATCGTATGCGTCGGTTGCTATCTCTGGGCCATCCTAACAATGCCATACATGAAACTTGCAAGTCAGGGCTAGACCGTTAACCACCTATGTCCAACCTCTTCAAAGGGTGTGCGGGGTTTTACTCCCCCCCGGGGAGTTTGCGATGCGGGGTGATGGCGGCGTGCAGTTAAAGGCGTGAGTAGGTGCAGTGTGTGGAGGCGCGGCGAGTGGTTGTGCGGGATTTGATGCGGTATATGAGTAGGAATTGATGCAGCCATTGAACAAAGTGCGTGTGGAGTTGTGCAAGGATGCGTGATGTCTCGAGTCGTGCTTTCGAGATGAGTTTGTCAGGGGGTCTGTGCGGGGAGTGAGGAGAGAGAGGTGAGACTTGTGATGGTGGATGAGTGCGGCGTACCCGTACGGCTCATGACGATGGGAAGGATGTCGACATCGGTACATGGCCAGTGTTGGCGGATGGCGTTGGCGAGGGGGGTTTTTTGGCGCGAATCATTTGAGCTATGTGGGAGAGGTTGTGGTCCGTGCAGTACTTCCATTCCCCTATCTGGATCTTTTTAATCGAGGAGTATCGGCGGCGACCGTTTGTGTGACCGACGTATCGAGGTTCGAGGAGGCGGATAAAGTCTGGTTTGTGTGCCGGGGGTCGCAGCGCGGGGGGGGGGGGGGGGGGGATGTCGGTGGGGAGGATGGCAAGGCACGAGGTTAGGGAGTCGGGCGAGAGGCCTTCGCCAGCAGCAAAAAGGCGGGTGGGCATGTGGGTGGGGTGAGGTGGATGGCAGTCAAGAGGGGTGTGGGCGGGTGTGGTGGATGTGAATGATTTGATGGGTTTGTTACCGAAGTCCGCTGTGATGATCTCCCATCGTCCGCCGTTGTGGCGTTCTAAGAGGGAGAGTAGGAGTTGTAGCGCGCTGTTGTGGCGGTCCTATCTTAATCCAGACATGGTGGGGCAGTTACCGGCCATGTGGCCGTTGCTAGTGAATTGGCCACACATGGGGCAGCGTAGGTTGGGGTTGTGGGTGAGGAGGCGGGTGTTGTGTACGCCCCACATGAATTCTTGCTTGTGAGTGAATTATCACATGTCGGTGAGTGCTGTGTGTTTTTTGTGGAATGTGAAGTCGGCGCCGTCATCCGCTGGGCGGGCGAGGAGGGCACCGTGTTTGGTGGTTTGTGTGAGGGGTGTGCATGTGTGTGCGTTTGGTGTTGTTGGTGTGTGCGTCCGTTTTGAGGTTGGTGTATGTGTAGGTTATGGGTTCCCCTAGGGTTTGTTGAACGAGGGTGTATGGCCAAGTCCATTGGCCTATCGACACGTCTGGGGAGGTGTGTGTCTTATATTGACTCGAGTGTGTTATGAAGGGCGGTCATGGCTGTGTGTGAGGGCATGGCGGAGAGTGCGAGGGGGCTGGCGACGAGGTAGATGTCGACCATCCAGCGTGTGCCGAATGGGATGGGGGTGGGGTGGCCTGTGTGTTGGTCGGGGGGTAGAAAGGTGTTTGCGTCGTTGGGAAGGGTGTAGAGGAGGTGGGTGTATGGTGAGTTTATGTATTTGGAGTGGCGGTATGGTGTGTGTTCCCATCGGGGGAGTATGAGGATGGTGGCGCTGGGTGTGTGTGAGGCTGTGAAGTGGGCGCCGGTGATTGCGTGTTCCATGGCTCTCATGTCCCCATGCCAAATATTCTCTTGTCTCCCCTCCTTTTTCCGTCTGTTTCCAATACCTATTTGATCGCGTTGTGGCCGTCCTTGCCCTCCCCCGGTGGTTTACGTTTTTAGGGGACCGCCTTTATAAGTAGTGTGCCGTTACGATAGCCCTAGGCACATTGCATGAGGCAGCCTGTCGATAACCGGGTACCGACTAGGGGAGGGGTTGGTACAACGCAAAGATCGAGTCGTCGGTACTCAAAATATGGTGGGTACGGGAATATTTTGCCAAAAACCCCCCGTAGCGGGTTTTTCCGGCGGCGGGTGATCCTAAGGACCGCCGCCGCTAGACCGTGCCGCTCCTCCGGCTGCGACCCACCTCCGTCCTGCGTAGCATTAGGCCTCGCCCCAAGGGGAGACTTAGAACTCTCGCAAGGCTGGCGAGTGCTAGCGAGCGCCATGCCTAGCGCTGCTTCCCAGCCGTCCGCCGCTAGCTCCAACACCCTCGTCCCTCCGCCGATCCGTCCGTACCCTTCTTTGCAAAAACAAATTCGCAAACGCCGCCCCCGCCCCATCGTCGGGAGAGTATGTGCGAGTATTTAGTCGCGGAAAAGACATATCGGAATGGCCGAGCGGGAGATCCGTGTGCCGTTGTACGGATATTACGCTTTTCCAAAACCCTCCGTACATGGCTTCCCGACAGCTGATGATCCCGCGGATTGCAGCTGCCGGTATCTCGTTTAGCCCCCTACCGTCCCAAGCATGGTACGACTACAGGGTTACCAGCGCCCACCGCGTGGAGGTAGAAGTAGGTGCCGACGGGCCTGCAAGCGCACCCCTCTCCGGGGCCGCCGCCGCTGCGCCGCCGGCGGGCGCCGTTTTTTCGCTAGCCTTTCTCCTCGTTTCTCCGGCACGACCGAAGTCACGGTCTGAGGATGCCGTGGGTTTTTGCATATTCAGAGCTTGCATCTTTGATAAGTGAGTAAATTGTTCATGAGGGCGATTGGGCGGTAGTTGTCGAGGAGAGTCGGGTCACCTTTTTTCATGAATCAAGCAGGTGGTGTTGTGGCGCCATTCGGGAGAAATATAGGCCTTGTGGGCGAGGAGGGAGAGGAGGGAGAGGAGTGCGGAGCGGGTCGCAGTAGGTGGGTAGGAACTTAATGATTTTGTTAGGAATGCCGTCTGGGCCGGGGGCTTTGCCAGTGCCTAGCGACTTGCCGTTTCATCGGATATGTCACGGGTGATCATGCCGGCGAGTGTGAAGGAGGAATCCCCGCGGGGCTCGATTACGAATGGGTCGGGGTTATCGGGGTTTTCCCACGGAGGGATAGGAAGCTCGGGTGGGGTGGCGCGGGTGAGTTCGTAGTCGAAGTGTGAGTGGACTGCTGCGATAATATCGTTAGGAGAGGTGACATTTATCGCGTCGAGGCGCCCGCCGGCGGCGCGGCGGCGGCGGCCCCGGAGGGGGTTGCGCTCGGATGCCCGTCGGCATCCCCTCACCTCCCCGTGGTGGGCGCTCGAAACCCCGTAGCCGTGCCAGGCATGGCACGGTAGGGGGCTAAGGGGGCCGACAGCTCGATCCGCGGGATCATCAGCTGTCGGGAAAGCCATGTACAGAGGGCTTTTGAAACATAATTTCTGTGCGATACCGGCACCCATATCTCCCGCTCGGCCCGTCCGATATGTTTTTCGCATTCAAATACTATTGAGTACAATCCTACTTCGAGGGGGTGGGGCATGTACTAGAGGAGCGTTTGATGGCGAGGAGGGTACGGCCGGATCATGGTGGGAGGCGGGTGTTGAAGCTGGAAGTGGCCAGCCGGGAAGCAGCGCCAGGAAAGGGCGCTCGCTAGCATACTTCACAGACCATCACAAATGCTCGATATGCAATGAACCCCTCCATCCCAAACCCACCACCCCCTGCCGCACATGCCAACACTTCGACATCCACTCCCACTGCCGCCGAGCTCATGGTCCCGACACATGGCGATGCGATTGGTACGATCTCATCCGCGTGCATGATGTCCAATGGGGTCCGTTCCTCCAACTCCACTACGCCATCAGTCCGAATCCTTCTGGGCCCACTGCACTTATAACATTCAACAACGGCTTCACTCCCGTCACCTCCCCCATCCTTCCCACACCCGGGTTTAGGGTTTGCATCTGGGGCCCATTGTCTTGATCGGTTCCAAGCGGAAGGAATAATAGATTGGATGGTTGGAAGAGGGGCTTTTCTTAAAATCTACCGATAAACGGTAACCCGAGTGACTCCCTGGCAAATGTGCCCGTCACTAAATTTATAGGCGTCCGGTCGAAGGTACCAGAAAGCCACCAATTCCAATCTTGTGTGTTGTGCTACTTCTAATCTCAACTACTAAATATTACTAACAAGTATTATCTGCTCGCAGCACAGCGACACTTTAGAAGTCTTCACCTCTAGCTAATTCTACAACCGGTGCGGGTATAAGTATTTCATCATCCCACGCTTCCGGTAATGGTACTAAATATGTACAGTATAACGAACCCGCTCCTTTCGTCGCTATCCTCGTCACACGACCCGCCTTTATCGCTATGTACAATCCGTAACATTATTATACTCATGTATCTAAAGATACGTAGCTGCTATTTAGAGGAAATAACACTATCAATGACGAGCATCAGCGGATATTACTCGCTAATAATACTTCAATCTTCTAGAGTGCCTCGGGGATATGTGTATGATAAGTACTACATTTGTATGACTAATCGTACACCAAAGTCTCGTAAAAAACGGGTCAGCCCCACGCGAGGAAAAGTTAGTACTTCGTCAAACTTTGGCAGCGTGTACCTGAGGGTGTTCTCTGCTTAACTCCGTTGACTCGGAACCTTGGGTGGTGCGGAAGCGGTTAAAACGTGCAATTTGCCGAGATCGCATGTCGGCGACCCACCACCACCACCTTGAGGAAGACCGTAACGACAGGAGCGCGCGTCTCCGCCCGTAGAGCCCCCCTTCAGCCCCTCAATGATGGTGCACAACGACAACAACCTGACCGAACCTACGGGCTAGTCGGCGAGTCTATCGGTGAAGGCCTGTGGGTGGCAATTTGGGATAGCATGCCGCCGAGACACGAGTCGGCTCGCGCTTTTCGCGTCGAATCCGACAACGCAGGCCGTTTAACCCCAGCACCAACACAAACCAGCAACGCACAACGCGTTGCAGTGCGAATGCCCTTTCAACCCCCCCGGCCATCGGTGCAAATTCCCGGTGCAGCTACGGAGAGTGCGTTACTGGTACCAATTATTACAAGGTCGGTAGTGAGTGATACCGGTCCGCCGACTATCGAACCCACACTACCTATCGACCTTATGTCGGGGGGGTCCTCCGCTAACTCCACCTCCAGCGACACATCGCCACCTACCGAGGTGGGGGAGATACCCGGCAACACCAGCGAAGCCCTCGATATGGAGGTCGGCTCGTCCGACGACGATGGCGACCCCGCTCTCCCCGACGATACCGCCAAGGACGCCGTGTGGGTCCCACCCGTACCTGGCGACACCGTCACATTACGTCAACCCATGACAATGAACCCAATACCGAGGATGCTCGTGGGTTTCATATCAACGAGCACCGTGGGTTTCTCCTTCTTGTCATTTCTGTGTGAAGCTATGGGCAAGGTCAACGATCGTGCCAACCGCACCGCGCGTCTTAGTCGGTCATTAATTTGTGCGGGGGCGTTTGTTAGGTGCGAGCTTGTAAGCCATGAGGTGAATGTTGCATCGAAATTGCTCAAGGTCCGCCATTACTTTATCATTTTACCCCATGATATGCTCAACCCCATAACTCACGGAATTGGTGTGTTTTCGTACTTGCACCGAAGGTAGATTGGCACACACACAGTTTGACACACACCGTGTGAGTGTGTGTGTGTGTGTGTCAGTGTGTAATGTGTGTGTGCCTGTGTGTGTATGTGTGTGTGCGTGTGTGTGTGTGTGTGCTTGTGCGTGCGTGCGTGTGTGTGTGTGTGTGTCAGTGTGTAATGTGTGTGTGCCTGTGTGTGTATGTGTGTGTGCGTGTGTGTGTGTGTGTGCTTGTGCGTGTGTGTGTGTGTGTGTGTGTGTGTGTGTGTATTAGTGTAGGTGTGCCAGTGTGTGTGTGCCAATGTGTATTTGTGTCTGTGTGTGCGCTTGTGTGCCTGTGCGTCAGTGTGTGTGTGTGTGTGTGTGTGAGAGTGTATCAGTGAAGGCTGTAATTATAATCACGAAAATGTTAACCATTATTGTCATTGTCTCCAGGCAATAAGCACAACTGTTATGTCCTTATCCGGCCGGCAGACTTCATCAGCAATGTATGCATCGCGCATGGTCGCGGTTAATGCAAGGTGGTGCGATCAGATAGATTACTTTTCAGAGGGGATGCTCGCGTTTATCCAGTGTTTATAGGGAGTATGCACAGCCACATCTGTCCTAGCAACTTCACCATACAGTCGGAACAAAAGAGAGTTGGTTTCGACTAGCGACTACATTACCCAGTATTTGCGCTACCGACTGTTGGAAGCTAATCAACTTTCACGTCTCCGCTTCCCACCCCAACTCAGCTCTAACTATCAAGAACTTCGCTGAGATTTTAAGTAAGACTTTGGTCTACAACGGGCTACAAGATCACGCTGTGCCGGCCCAACGTCGGGGAAGGACATTATCCGTACCTTTGGCCGAACCGAAACGGATCCTCCAAGACGAGCGCGCCCACGTCCCCGGTAACTTGGGCCGCTCCAAAAAGGGCCGAAGCAAGCAAGCTCGCTGCCTCCGGTGCTACCGCGACGAGGGTGTCCTTCACTAGACGTCTTTTTATGCGTGCAGTGTGAGATTCCCTTGTGTATGCCCGGCTCCCGCTACAGCCGCTACTGCTTCGAGCACCACATGCGACTAGACCCGGTCGCCCTTGACAACATGAACCGGGTCCGCACGGAATAAACACGCCCCACTGATCCGCCCCCGCTATCCAATATCCTTCTCGCCTCCACTGTTGGGCGGGCGTGGTCATACCATACCATATGATAGGGATGGTCGCTCGATCTGTAGCCGAAGTCGGTGGTGCAGACGATACTGAGCTTAGGCGTGTCTGCCGCTACTTTAGATATTCACCGACTGTACATAGCGGTATTTAACAGAAAAAGTACTGATTATGAAAACGCGTAATCATACAGGCCGATGTATGATATATCAGATCATACACATATCCCCGAGGCACTAGCGTCGTCGTCGTAGACTATGACACCGTCAATATCGACCGTAGCCGGAACGACGTAAGTACTATCAAGATGAATGGTCGATTGAGCAGTAACGGGTTGTTCAACCTTAGCAAGTGCACGCAAGTTAGCCCCAATACAAGTGTGGAAGGTGGGGGTCTTATCTTAGGCCGTGGTTCGCTTATGTGGTGAAATCTTGCCCCTCACGGGTATCGAACCCGAGACCTTTAGCACGCTAGGCTTGTGCTTTAACAACCGATACATCGGAAGAAAATGACTTCGCTTAGTGGTCTTCTTGTCACTAAGTTCTAGTTTACGACACGAAGGTCCCGGCTCGGTACCCATGTGTCGTAGTTTGGTATGTTTGTAGTATGTGGCCGCATATGTCAACTATGCTTTATCGGTGCGCCGGTAAAGCGCACGCCTAATACGCAAAAGGTTGCGGGTTCGATACCCGGTGATTCCGATCATGGTATGTACGAGGCGTGTCACGGCCCGAGATGAACCCCACCTTCCACATTGGTTTCGGAGCCGGGCTGCGGTCCGGGGAGAGTCCGGGGGGGGGGGGCGTGGTAGTGTCGTTGTTTGGTACATATGTGGTATGTGGCCACATATATGTCAACCATGCTTTTTCGGTGCGCCGGTAAGCGTACGCCTAATACGCAAGAGATCGCGGGTTCGATACCCGGTGAGTCTGATCATGGTATGTAGGCGTGTCACGGCCCGAGACGAACCCCCACCTTCCACACATGAGGGGGCAACAATTCGGTACATAATATGCGAACCACGATAAGGCCCCACCTTCCACATAAAGGTGAAGCGGGGCTACAGAAATGTGGCCATTCACGGATATGATCCGACGCAATACTACGCTCCCCGGCCCAATTACGAATTTAGGGCATGAAGTTGAAATTGAAATTATCCACAACAATACCGACAAATTGGACCGGCTGCTGTCTATCAGGCCTCTCTACCTAGCCATTCAGGACTTATGGGTGAGTTTAGCCCGGGTCTCTTCGACCAGGTACACCTACCGACACACCTAGCTTCACTGTGTGTTGACGTTCCTCGGGAGTTAAAAAAATGTAAGCAATCACAACAATTGCTAGAGGCCCCCCCACCTAAGCAGTAACAACGCAATAATTTTGTAATCAAGAAAAACAGATCTTAAAATAAATCCACTTGTCGAGAAATGCAAAACTAATCTGCTGCTCGACCTTCACGATGCACGGCCCGCTCTCACCGAACCGGGGTGCCGACCGGCATAGGCCGGTCGGCGTTTGGGAGGGACGATGGGTCAGCCTAATCTAGCTCCCGCGCGACTTCGGTCTTGCCGAAGATAGGAGGGGAAAGGCTGGCAAAAAATAACCCCTCCTCGCGTGGTCGCTCGTCGATCCCGCCGCCGCATCCCGTAAACCCCGCCCCAAGGTCGTAGCCGCGTCCACCGACGCGACTGTCCTCCTTGTCGAGGTCTCTCGTCACCTCGAGGACATGTGGGGGGGACCGAGACACACAGACATAGAAAAAATGGGCGCTCTTGCCTCCGCGCCTGAATTTTCCCCTCTCATTTCCTCGGTTTTTTCTCTTTCTGGTACCGGGGTACCTATCAGATAGTCCGGCATGTGTCCGTACCCTCCCCCCGCTGATCGCGCGTCCACTGAGCAGCCTTTGTTGAGCGGGGGCCTCCGCGCTCACCCGGGCCCACGCTCAAGAATGTGTAGGTCCGTCGGGGTAGTTGGTGTCGAAAGGGGGGGGGGGTAGGTCACCGTAGTCGGATCCGGCGGGCCGCGGGCGCACGGAAATTATTCAAAACCCTCCGTGCGGAGTTTTCCTTCCTTCCGTCGCGACCGTCGTCCTTGCCGCCCAAGCTTACTCCTCCCCCGGGGAGATGTAGCTTATCGCCGTAGCGGCTCGCTAGTGAGTGCCCTACCCTGGTGCTACTCCCCAACTAGCTCGTCGCCGAGTACGGACATTAGTTTAGTTTCCGAAAAATCCCTCCGTACATGGCTTTCCGGCGGCGGCTGATCCTGAGGATCGCCGCCGCCTCACATAGCCGCTCCTCCGTCTGCGACCGGCCACCGGCCTATGCCTTGTCTTGCCTCACCCCCCAAGAAGGTTCGACATGCACATGGATGGTCGACGGCGAGCGAGCGCCCTTTCCTGGCGCTGCTTCCCGGCTGGCCACCACCAGCTCCAACACCCGACTCCCAACGTTGATCCGGCCGTACCCTCCTCGCCATCAAACGCTTATGTAGTACATGCCCCACCCCCTTGAAGTAGGAATGTATTCAGGAGTATTAGACCGCAAAAAAAATATCGGACAGCCCGAGCGGGAGATCTCGGTGCCGGTATTGCACAGAATTTTTTTTTTTCAAAAGCCCTTTCTACAATGCTTTCCCGACAGCTGATGATCCTGCGGATCGAGCTGTCGGCCCTCTTAGCCCCCTACCGTGCTAGGCATGGCACGGCTACGGAGTTTCCAACGCCCACCACGGGGAGGTGAGGGGATGCCGACGGGCCTGCGAGCGCACCCCCCTCCGGGGCCGCCGCCGCTGCGCCGCCGGCGGGTGCCGAATTAAGGGCATGCATACTACACTCCTCCACAAAAGTCCGGACAAGATTTCGCACCTTCGCAAGTAGAACAAGTAATCATGCGTCGATTTTATTGGCAAAAATCCTGAAATCCCAGGCAATGCTCTTGCGCGCAAAATGGAATGCACCGACAACTGCGAGGGGCGAGTTCGAACACTGCCGGGTATGTGTACTTGGGGTTATCGCGCCCGCACCCGTGCGGCACGCTCTTTCAAACAGTCGCCGTGCTTGGTAGACGAAAAGAGTAACGGGCGCACAACGCCGCAATATGAACGTTGATGCGACGGTCGCGCAAATATAATGCATAGGCGACGGAGGGAGGAGGTGTTGGGCAGGCCGCTGTGGGGGAAACGCAAGAAATCGCGTATGTAGACTTACCACCGATATGCGCACAACCCAAGGGCAAGCCGCTTTCGGCCACAATGTTCAAGCGATCATAGCTTACTCATATATGGTCAAAACCGTTTGTAACATGTACCGTTGGACGCGTTGTTTCAACGCGCGTCGAACGCACCTACTCCGGAGTTTAAACTCTCATGAATCGATTTGTTATGAATTCTTTTAATTTACGAATTATTCCGGCACAACTGAGCCGCAGTGCCAAGCAACACCCATCGAAGTCGGCTCACCTCCTGAGACGATTTGTGTGGGGCTTGTCGATATATGTTTACCAATTCTTCATTCCTATTGACCTCCGAGCCCAATTCCCGACGCGTGCCACGCGTGAGGCGGGTGTGGTAGGCACAAGCACATACCCAAGCATTCCAAACACCACCGTCAACGTGATGCGTCCTTAACGGCCAAGTTGGACCTCGCCCCTCCCCTAAGCCAATCGCCCTCGCATGTTTACAGCGTGCAGTGTTTATCCAAACCTGCGTCATGTGCGTTTTTCCTCGCTTCCTTTCCAAAAAATCACTCGTGCCAGCGGCGTGAACTTCCGTGCTCTATTTATAGTTTCACACACCCGCAAACCAAACCTCGCGCATTGAGCACGGCACCCACGCCTCCAAACCCCCTCCAAAAACCCCCAAAAAATACGGTTATGTGGAACACAGAGAAGTATGCAGCTTGGTATTAGCGCTTGAGCAATGCCCAATAAGCGTGGCGCTCAGAATGACGTGTGTAGTTCAGACAATTTCCCGGGAGTTTATGGGCTTAATTCGATAAACTCCACCGACAACACCCGCCTTAAGCTGAGGTCTAACCACCCCGGATGGCGGCTTACTGCTTGCTTCTTGGCCCTCCTACAATTGGGTGGTACTCGGGTATCGTCGTGCTTGACGTGGTGAGAGGGGAGCGTGTTCTTGACTAGCTTATGCTTAACATAATGCATGTCCGGACTTTTGTGGAGGAGTGTACTATTTGGGCGCCACTAAGCTTAGGATTTCCCAAGTGAATGTCCTTGAATGGTCCATAAATCGACGGCGCAACATGCGATTTGATAATCCCAGCTTGATACCCGCAAACAAGGGAGCACATGGTTGTGCCATATGCAGTTATTATAATTGCGTGGGCGGGAAAGGGTTCGTGATAACCAACTAGGGAGGCAAATACGTACGCCTACTATTCAAATGAAGAAAAACATTGCAATACTGTCGCGTCCACTTGAGGCAAGCTAACCTACAGTAGGTGGAAACACTTCCACCAAGGAGATGCAAGCTGTCAACGGTAACGTCGAATCCACCCTCCGATCTCATCTAGCCCCCGTATTATGACCCTTATCATTTTATGTGGGGTTTCTATCCCCCACGTTAGTTGGCGCGGGGCGATCTACCAGCCCCTTGCTAGACACGTGGTACCTCAATTACTTCACCCCCCCTCCCCCCCCCCCCCCCAAATAGTCGACGCAATGGATTTCTTCTTATCATGGCGTTATTGCCCATTTCTTCCAATCATGCCCGATGTCAGACCCCTACTAGTCTTGTCATCATATATGCCAAATAAAAGACCGCGTTTTGGCATTCGGACATTCCTTCCCTTATTGCACGTCCCTCGACGTGTAAGGTTTAAACGCCTTCGACCTGTGGGCCACGTTGTATGTACCGCAAACTCGCCGCCACAAATGCTAATTATGTCCTTGTGCCATGCTTGCTCCATCCTTTGGATTTTCGGGCAAGTGGCAGGCGGAATGCAATAAAATGAAAATGATTTACATGGACCGCTCTTCGCTGTGCGGCTGCTGTCTAAGAGCCTTCTTGCATGAATAAATGCAGTACATACACACAATTTTGGGTTGTCACCGCTCTTGTAGTGGCCGTAAGCCACAAGCTCTGCGCATGCTATTATTCCGAAGTCTTTTGAGATCCCAATGCTCAAAACTCTCCTTGCCTCCAAAGACAACACGTATTACATCGTGGAGGCGTGCTACAAACCCTACAATGCCCCTCTCGAGAAGTGCCACTCTAGAGGCACTTTTCGCGCGTCAAACAATCGCCCACCAGAACACACACTCGCCTTTACACTCTTCCCATAAAGTCCGTTACTAGCGGCACGTATTTAATTACCCGCCACGCACTGCCGCGATGGCCATGCAACTTGATTGGGGGGTAGAATAATGAGTTTCGAGCACCACACCACGGCGCGTTGTTCACTGACGTGAGCACATTTTCCGGCACGCCCTAGTTATTGTGGTCACCCACGTTGGATTTTCGGCCCATATTTTGCGGGCCGAAATTCGTGCATGTGCAGGTTATGCACGCCTCTATGCGTGGCTCGGCACACGTAGTGGTGCGACAAGCCGGGAGACTACTCGACACTGGGTTCTCAGCATGTTTGCACAATCGCACTAGTATCCGCCGACTGTGTTGCGCCCGGCCGTCTACAAAGCGGCGACACCGAGAATGGCATGTCGTGTGCAATGGTTTTTCTTGCCACGTGCCCGGAAATACAACCGAGGAGCACGGGCTGGGGGCCTATTGGGCTTGAGGGGCAGTTGACTTGGAGTGTAAGCAGCCTGGCGCGCGGATCGTTAGTCTTAGAAACTTGCGCATCACCGGGCGTGAAAAATGGCGGGGGGCTTTCAAAGTAACCTAGCACGGGCCTTCATCTGGCCGGCGGCAGAGGGCACGGCACCATGCCATCATGGGGCATGAAATGGGCAACGCCGTGAATAGAAGAAACTAAGAGCGCTGATTGTTGAGCGTATTAGCGGAGCGGGTATGCGGGTTCCTGTTAATCCATGTACACAGGGAATGGCATGAAGGGGGTTTGAACCGCCGCTTCCCGGAACGGAGTTGTACGCCTTATCCAAGTACCGCCAAAAGTCGGTACCCGATAGGAACATATTGTGTATATGAACCCATCGCATCGCATCGCGACTGAGCGGCGAACACCTATAGCGAACACCTATAGGTGGAGGGCCAAGACTCCCCCGGAGTCTAGCGTACAAATGTGTCCATTAGTAGTCCTACGGAGGGATATGTAAACACTCCCCCTTAATGGACAAACTCCGGCCGGAGCCCTAGTAAACCCCGCGTAAACGCGGAGGGCCCATAACCTGTGTACATGGATTAACACCTGTCTAGGGGTTGCTAGCCCCGCGCGAATGTGGCACATTTTGAAACCCTAAAAGCTTTATTTGGCGGTACGAGGGCTTGGATGACATCGGACGGTGGATTTGACGCCAAAACCGGCCGGTAGGCGTGAATGACCATAACTGTAGTTAGGGGAAGGGCTTCCACTTGCAACTTAGTTTGCTCGAATCGGACATTGTACGGCGAAGTTAGGCTTTTTCAAGCCTCCCAAGCTGTGGGTTTCCGGCCCCGAGCCCACCCACGTCAAGCATTGTGACGGCACATGCCATCACACCCACGTGCTCCCATGTTTGCGGACAACATGATGGGATCATAAAAACCGCATGTTGTGCCGCCCATTTCGGGATTTTTCACGAGCCAAAGTGTGGCAAATCAGGATATACCCCGAAATCGGGGTTGGGCCGCAAACCCTAATACATCATATCGTAGCCGTGACGGGCCCCATTTGTGCCCCGCTTCCCCCTCAGCCTCATCGTCAACACAAGTTTCGGCCCGCCTTTTCAACGAGTTAAGGTACAGTTAAACCCTAGAAACCCTACATGGTAAACACCCGCCCTACGCGAAAGGCCCCATTTCACTAGTAACGGACTTTATGGGAAGAGTGTATACGACTAAACTATTCACTTTTAAGGACAGGTAGTTTCAAACTTAGCTCCATAATACATGCTAGGATTACGTGCATAAATAACTCACGTCAAAGAGAAATAGGAAGTAGCTTAGTTG
>JAPMLY010001857.1:0-83648 GCA_026401115.1 Tetraselmis chui | reverse complement strand
TTGGCGTTCTCGACGCCGCAAAGAGCGGCGCGCTTGTGTGTGTGTGTGTGTGTGTGTGTGTGTGTGTGTGTGTGTGTGTGTGTGTGTGTGTGTGTGTGTGTGTGTGTGTGTTTGTGTTTGCATATACGTTTATGTACATTTATTTATAGAGAGTCGATGTGGGTGTGTGCGCGCCCGCGTGTGTGTGTGTGTGTGTGTGTGTGTATGTGCGCGCGACTACGCATGTGCGAGAGCGTGTTCGGTTCTGTGATTATTTTTCATGGCCGGTCTAGAATCAGTACTTGGGTATTATATTGTGCGGCGTGTGTACGCATCGCACGATGGAGTAGGGGTAGAGCAGTTGTAGCGTGAGTGTGGGATTGGTTGAGACGTGGCGTACGCGACTATGAACGTTGCAAGAGTATCCACTCGGGCTCGAGGGTACGTACATATTGGTTGCGGAGTACCATATCGTGTAATATGGCAAGTGTTAAATGAATGTGTTACTTCTTAGTGGAAAGTTGTTGAAATTGAAATTGAAATTGTTTACAACATGTACCGTATGCGCCGGTTTACACCAAAATGCCGGATGCGTCGGCTGCTGTCTCTGGGCCCTCCCAACTATGCCATACAGGGAACTTACAAGTCATGGCTAGACCGTGAACCACCTATGTCCAACCTCTCCAAGTGTTGTCGGGGGTTTAACTCCCCCCCCGGGGAGGGTCTGAAGTGGGTTAAAGGTGGTGTGCAAGAAGGGGCTTGAGGTGGTGCTTTATGCGGATGCTTGGCGAGTGGTCGTGCGTGATTTGGAGACGTAGACAAGGAGGAGATAGTGCACCCATTGTACGGTGTGTGCATGGAGTGTGGTAAGGATTCGAGACGTGTCTAGTCGTGCTTTGGTGATGAGTTTGTCCGGAGGGTCGGTGCGGAGGGTGAGGAGAGAGGTGAGACTTGCGATGGTGGATGTGTGCGGTGTGCCCGTGCGGCTCATGACAATGGGTAGGATGTCGACTTCGGTAAATGGCCAGTGGTTTCGGATGGCATTTGCGAGGGGTGTGTATTTGTCCCTAATCAAGCGGGCTGTGTGTGAGAGGTTGTGGTCGGTACAATACTTCCACTCCCCTATCTGAACTTTCTTGATAGACGAGTATCGGCGTCGGCCGTTGTTGTGACCGACTAAGCGAGGATCGAGGAGGCGTATGAAATCGGGTTTATGCGCCGGGGGACGGAGCGCAGGCGGGAGGATGTCGGAGGGGAGTATAGCGGGGCACGAGGTTAGGGAGTCGGGCGAGAGACCTTCGTCAGCATCAACCATGCGGGTAGGCATATGGGTGGGGTGTGGGGGGTGGCAGTCAAGAGGGGTGTAGGTGGGGGTGGGGTGGGTGAAAGACTTGATGGGTTTGTTACCGAAGTATGCAGTGATAGTCTCCCAGCGACCTCCATTGTGGCGTTCGAGGAGAGACAGCAGGAGTTGTAGCGCGCTGTTGTGTCGGTCCTGTCTTAGGCCAGACATGGATGGGCAGTTACCGGCCATGTGGCCGTTGTTGGTGAATTGGCCACACATGGGAGGAAAGTTGTTGTTATTGCTCGTGCATTGCTTCTTGCCAATCCGTGCCTTCTTTTTCTATGATAGGCGACACAAAACGAGCAAGTTACAATTAGGTTCGGTTTGCAACCGCTTTCTATATACGATGATGCACATTTGGTATGCAAACGGGGGTAACCGCAGTTTTAGGGTGTCCTCTTTGAAAATCATATGACAGGTAGCCTCTCGGCAATTTTGTTCGTATTGATATGGATGTGTCATGATGACGCCATTTGGAGTTGCGTACACTCGCTTACGCCCTGCTCACACTCGCTTATGTGTCAAGCGTTAGGGGCTGTCCAACCGTCGTCAACAGTCTAGCGATGCGGCTTGTCTAGCTTGGGGAATCACATTCTACATAGGAAACCTCGCTTGGCGCGTCATCTGGCTAGTTAGATCAATTGTGCGTACATGCACGTACCGGGAGGTACTGGCTAGAACTATACGCATCAGAACCCTTGCTAATATTGCAATAGCGATGTACCCACGTTATACGTCCTTCCGATGAAAAAGGCACGAATTAGAATTAGTAACAACTACCTGTATAATGTCATGCAATGTACTGTTGCACGACTGTACTCGTCACATAAATAAGCCGTTCGCATTACGCTTTCCGATGGCAAGAAGATTGGTTCCGTTTGGTTTCATCAATAGCCATATACTACGCACACCTGCCAAAGTCAAGGCGGCAGTCGAGATTGTTTCGACCACGTTAGAGGACTCTTACGTCGATAATGCGTGAGTTTCGATCCAAACATATGTGCTGGTAGTCGCCAAGGCCTATACATAATACACCCCGGCCACATAGCCCGCCAAAGGTGCTCTAGAGATAGGATCGCGAACGCTCCGGTGAAATATGATAAACGCCCCGGCATATGAAAGCGCCCACCTTCCATATATGGTCCCCTACCGCACGACGGCCGTTCCACACGCTAATAACCACATCCATCAAGATGGCCCTTGTAGACATGCCCTTGGACATCAGCCGTACTATTATCGGAGCATCCCGTTGGCAACCTGGCGCGCTGCCAAGTACCGCCTCAAAAGTCGGTATCCGTAGTGTAATTAGACACTATTTATGTATCGCTATGCACGGGCCGGCTCTTGGGCGCTTTGTGTCAATCTTCGCGGATACATCTTACGCGCGCGGCGTTCGCGCGCGAGTACGTGTATGCTACGGATGAGCGTGGGACCAAGACTCCCCTAGCGAACGCGCATGTACGGGACGTGTACGGGCATACAGTCCTACAATAGCCGCCGGGTGTTCCGGACGCGGACTAGTACATATTTGCACATTGTGATGTGCCGGTCGCCAGGATTTGAACTCACGTTTGAGTGCCCGTAACCTATTATCGAAGCATCCCGTTGGCAACCTGGCGCGCTGCCAAGTACCGCCTCAAAAGTCCGGTATCCCTTAGTGTAATTGTACACTATTTATGTATCGCTATGCACGGGCCGGCTCTTAGGCGCTTTGTGTCAATCTTCGCGGATACATCTTACGCGCGCGGCGGTCGCGCGCGAGTACGTGTATGCTACGGATGAGCGTGGGACCAAGGCTCCCCCAGCGAACGCGCATGTACGGGATATGTACGGGCATACAGTCCTATAATACGTACCGTGAGGGGTACTTCCTTTGCGAATCAGTTTCATTTTCAACCGCAGCTGGGTAAAACCCAATTGTCCCTAGCTCATCCAAAAGTGTGACGCACCATCGTCGGGAGACAATGATGGCCGACTCTGTCATGCAAAACCTTACTTCTGTGCCCACCGGAACGGCCACCCCCAGGGCATGAAAGCGCCAAATAATGAAACGGCGAGTCCAATGATGGTTAAGCTGCTTAACGTTGCGCTGTGTTGGCGATGACACCCGCCCCCGAGCTCACAACTCGCACGGGGAAGAAAGAAACGAGAGTTGCTGTGGGCAGAGAGGATGGAAGCGGGCGGAACAAAGGCGTCGACAAATGTATCGAAAGGCGTCATGTTTTCTCTGAGGAAGGCTATCGATAAAGGTGAATATCAACAAAGAGTGCTTTACATCAAGCAGTGAATTCTCAAGCACATGAGAGTAAGGAAAACAGTGAAATGAGCATGCCTAGGGAATACTCCAGTTGATCACCGAAGTGCCACGACCGAAGTGAGACTAACACACATCTTTACGACAGAGGGCGGCGAGGATCGGAGCCATATTACTGCTCAAACTATGCAGCGCTATATTGTTTAGGAGGATATGCAATGTGGTCGCAGACGGCGCAAGTCTCTCCATCCAGAGAAGCATTGGCGGCGTGTCCATCTACGGATGAGCGCAACCTACATCATTTACCGGACAACAAGGTAGACTACCTAGTCGACAAACCCTTCTAAAACACAAACACTGATCCAATTGAATCATCGTCACAACCCATCAGTCGCTAAGCAACCCGTCTCACCAAAGCACACACGCCTTTCACTTCACTTGCCTGTCAGACACCCCCACACTCCACCGCCGTTATCAACGCCGGTATTCCCCATACTCCTCCTCGTCTTCCTCCTCCTCGTACTCCTCATCATCCTCATACTCGTCCTCTTCGTCATCCGTTCCTCGTTGCATTGTTCGTGCACCGACGTAGGGACCGCCGTGCAGCGGGCCCGGGTAGTCCTCGTAGTCATGGTAAGGGGCGCCGTAGGGCTGTTCGTCGTAGTAGGAGGGGTCGAGCTGGGACAAGATGGCGTACGCCTCGGGCGACAGCTCCAGACTCTGCGCCTCCTGAACCAAGTCCTCCGGCACCTCCAGCCCCTTGTCAGTGTAGTGAGGCCGCTGACTCGTAGATCACCTGCGAACACAAGAACACCAGCAAGCCCACATTCCATAAAACGACGACCAACCCACCCTCCGATACCCTGCATCGTCACCCAGTATCTCGGCGAGTATCTGCATGAGTGCAACTGTGTGTGTGTGTGTGTGTGTGTGTGTGTGTGTGTGTGTGTGTGTGTGTATGTGGTGTGTGCGCGCGCGCGCGTTCAGTGTGTGTAGGGGGGGTGCGTGCGTGACCGAGTGTGTGTGTGTGTGTGTGTGTGTGTGTGTATGAGAGAGACAGAGAGAGAGAGAGAGAAAACGGAGGAGAGAGAGAGAATGGGGAAGAGAGAGGGAGAGAGGGAGAGAGAGAGGGGGGAGAGAGGAGAGGGAGAGAGAGGGAGAGCGAGAGTAGAGAGAGAGAGAGAGAGAGAGAGAAGAGAGAGAGAGAGAGAGAGAGAGAGAGAGAGAGAGTGGGAGAGAGTGGAGAGAGAGAGAGGAGAGAGGGAGAGAGAGAGAGAGAGAGGAGAGAGAGAGAGAGAGAGAGAGAGAGAGAGCGAGAGAGAGAGAGAGAGAGAGAGAGAGAGAGAGAGAGAGAGAGAGACGAGAGAGAGAGAGAGAGAGAGAGAGAGAGAGAGAGAGAGAGAGAGAGAGAGAGAGAGAGAGAGAGAGAGAGATTTTGGGTGGGGGGGTGAAGCAGGGCGTTGGGGGGTTGAGTGAGCGAGTGAGTGACTGTGTGTGTATGGGGTGATTGCGAAAGGGCTTCTATCAATGTTTTCGCGGTTATATCATCATTTCACTCTTTCAAGTTCTACGGCTGCATGTATGGTAAAACAAAAGACGGGGGGCGCACCCTGAGCCGTTCCAGCTTGACCTGATCCTCCTCCGATATGCCTGCGTAAGGATCGTCCGCGTGCGCGTTCATCTCCTGCAACTTAAGCTCCTGCTGCCGCGCCGCCTCCCACTCCCGTTCCAAATAGTGCCGTTGCTGACTCGGCGGCGGCTTCCACTCCGTCTTGTACGCCAGCATGCACAGAAACACCAACAGCCCCATCAAGAGCACGCCGCCCGCCACCTGCGCCGCCCAGCCCAGCGTCTTCCGGCTCAGCAACGCCTGCTTCCGCTTGGGAGGCAACTTGGCCGCGGCACTCTTCATCGACCGAACCCCGCCCTGCTTCCCCTTCCCCCCAACCTCCTCCCCCTCTCCCCCTCCTCGGGCCCCCTTCCGTTGCCGCGCCTTCTTGCCAGCCTTCTTGCCCGACGGCTGGGCATCCTCCCCATCCGCTGACCCTCGACCGCGCTGACAACCGACGGGAGCGGCTCGCAGAATGGTGTGCGTGCAGCGGTGCCGTCGCTCCAGGGACTGTGCCCAGTCCCCCCAACGCCCACCGCACGCACGCGCACAGTGTACCACTGCTCCCCGTTCAGCCCAGGTACAATGCAGGAGCAGCAGTCCTAAAGAAGGGCGGGGAGCAAGAGTCAGTGAGGGATCCGAATCCCCAAACCGGCATCATTTGCGAATCGCTTCGGTTATCTTTTACCCGTCTGACTTACGTCACTTCCCGACATAGAACATGGACAGAATTACACATTATATCAATACACAACAGGACTGTGCCCAAGCAGACCCCGGCCCCAGTCTCTCAACACAATCCAGAAAATACAGTCACACACACACACACACACACACACACACACACACACACACACACACGCACACACACACAGTTTCGAATCAAACCAGGCCCAGTTGTTTCAACACAGCCCCTCACACAGCCAGATAAGCAAAATGCACATCTCCCTCCACTCCTTTCCCACTCAA
Organism: Tetraselmis chui; assembly: GCA_026401115.1. NCBI lineage: Eukaryota > Viridiplantae > Chlorophyta > Chlorodendrophyceae > Chlorodendrales > Chlorodendraceae > Tetraselmis > Tetraselmis chui. Next base: position 77,492 of record JAPMLY010001857.1, on the reverse strand, counting down.
AGACACCGACAGCTGTCGAGCCAGTTCAACCCGGCAGTTCAGTGGCTTCAATTCCACTGTGAGCAGCAAAGCCAGCCACAATCCTATACCACAAACATTAACATTTGCCGGCCACAAAATCTGCTACATATGTATGCGCACACGCACGAAAAACTCTAAACCACACTATGAGATGTAACCACCCAAACCACGAGACAATCACTCGCACTCATACAACTCAGAAACGCACACTAACTCGTCTGAACAGTAAGGGGTTCAGTGCGTATATGTATGAGCGTGTGTGTGTGTACGCGCGCGCGTGTGTGTGTGTGTGTGTGTGTGTGTGTGTGTGTGTGTGTGTGTGTGTGTGTGTGTGTGTGTGTGTGTGTGTGTGCGTGTGTGTTTGGGTGTGCGTCTGTGTGAATATGAGCGCATTCTATACCTTTGGAACTGTGATAGTATGGCGACCTTTCTCGCCTCCGGCGGCCTTCTCCCCCTCTGCCCTAGTCTCAACCGTCTCCACTTCATAGCTGAGCGGGGCAGAAGAGCAGTCGGTCGGCAACGGCGGCTGCCAAGTGACACTCAGCTGAGGTGCGCGCCCCTTCCCCTCGTCCTCATTCTCCAGCTCCGCCTTCACCGTCGGGGCTGCCATCTGCTGCGGAGGCGACAGACCAGTGACAGCCGCGTGGCAGGGGCCAGAGGGACCGGTTCCCATCGGATTAGTCGCTGTCACACGAAACGCATATGCTTGACCTGGCTGCAGAGTAGACACCCGCGCCGAGCTGTCCACCCCCGTGTACACCTCCTGCCACGCCAACCCCTCCTCCTCGCCAGTACTCAACGCCCAGCTATTACCACTGCCGCTACCCGGATTGGCAGCCGCACCCAGCGGTGCCATCTGCAGCGTGTAAGTGGACACCAGACAGCCATTCTGCTGCAGAGGCGCCTCCCACCGCACTTTCAGGCTACGTGCGGTGCGCTGACTGAAGGCGGGCGCGCCGGGCGGACCAGGCGCCGCAGAGAGCGTCTTACAGTGCACGGGTGAGCAGAACCCCCCCTCTCCCATCTGTGACGCCACAAAAGACACCCCCCGGCACTCAGCCATGAGCAAAGCCGACTACCGCACTAGGAATACGGCCTCTGCAGACAAAAGTAGTGGGTGATGATGCCTCGGTAGAGGATCAGACCTTATTTGCAGCCCGCACTCGACAGGCGTACTCTTTACCCGGGCTCAGCCGATCCACGGTGCAGCTGGTGCCGGCGCCCTGGTAGATCTGCGCCCAGGAGCCAAGCTTCCGAGCCTTCCCACTGCAGGAGGCCATCTCCACGTAGTAGAGTGTGACTGGGCATCCGTTTTCTGACAGTGGAGGCTTCCACTCCACCGTCAGCCCGTCCGGCGCCTATCACAGAGCACGACACCACCGGCAGCAGTGAGGTGCGCATCACCAACGCCGACACAGCTACCTTCCAACCTGTTATGGGTGCACACAATGGGCGTGCCTCACCTGGCTGTAGGCTTCTACAGCCTCGGGCTTGCCGGGAGGGGCGGCTGATGTTCTGTAAATGGCGACAGGCCCCCATTCACTCTGCCCGGCCATGTTTACGGCACGCAAGCGAAAGCCGTACTCCTGATGAGGGGTGAGCCCCTTCACCTCAAACGTGCGATCCGCACCCTGCATGTCCAGGCACCGCAGCAAGTGACGGCGGTTAGTGCCCCTCTCCACTTCTCCTCCGTCCACCTCTACACCAAGACACGGCATCCCATCCTATCCCATCCCGTCTCACCTGGTACAGCTGCACAAATATGATACCGCCGTCCTCTTTGATGCGGACTTCCTCGAGTAAGTACGCAGTGATGGGCGCGCCATTCGCGCTCGGAGCCTCCCACGAGAGAGAAATCCCTGCGCCACACATCGCAATGGCTAAGACAAGATGGACAACATGCTCGTGGTGGCACAGAGAGTCGACGTGCGGCGGGCATGGTGTCCCACCCGAGCTGGAGATGGATGCCAAGAGAGGGACGGAGGGCTGGCCAGGCCCCGCGGCACGGGTGCTGCTGCTGACTGGCGGCGTCCAAGGGCAGGCGCCCTCACCGTTGAGGCAATGCAGGCGGAAAAAATACTGCCGCCCCGGCTGTAGCCTCGAGACCTCCGCCTCCAGCTCTAAACCACTGTGTGATACGAGCGCGGTGGGGGAACTCAGACGGGGGTCGACCCGTCTGCGGTTGTCAAACAATCGGGATGGAGAACAAAGGGTAGGTGGGGTGATGGGACCGACCTGTACACCAGCGCCCAATCATTGCTCCCTTCCGGTGTCATTTCCAACACGTATGACTTCACAGCAGCTCCGCCGTCAAAGCCCGGCGGACTCCACGTTAGGTGCACCGACGTCTGGAGAGGTGCAAGGCGGGAGTTGTGAGTGTGACTGCTTTTTCGCGGATAATTGGCTTTGTGAGTGTGATTGGTGCCTCGTGTCTAAGAGGCGCCACTGCGTGATGCAGAAGAGAGAAAAGCAAGCCATAGGTGGGGGATTTTGCTCTGGGCTGGCCATGCCAGTCCCTCCCACCTGTCCACTAGATGTGATTGACGGGGGAAGCAAAGGCTCCGGCAAATCGGCAGCGGTGGTGAACTCCGCCGCCGTACTGAAGTCACTCACACCGACTGCGTTGTAGCAGCGCACGCGGGTGCGGTAGGTGCATCCACCGCGAAGCCCAAACAAAGAGCATTTTGTGTCCATTCCCTGAACGCATACAGGACAACACGCGATTAACTGAAGAATCAAACAATAGCATGCACATACACACACACACGCGCGCGCGCGCACATACACACGCGCACATTATCCGCAAATCGTAGAATCGTGGCCAACCGTGTACGTCACCACCCTCACCACGGGTATTTTCTTGAGAATACGGCAATGCAGATGGATCGGGACGGGTAGCGCACCTGGAATACGGGAACCCAGTTGGCCGTGAGGCCGCCCACCAGGGCGGCAACCGACTTTGGAAAGAGCTGAACTTCGTAATGGACGACCGGAGCGCCGCCGTCCCAGGACGGAGGGTGCCACATGAGGTTGCTCGAAGTGCGGGTGATGTCGCTCACGCCCACCGAGCTGGGCGGTGCGGGGCAGGTGGCGGCGGTGATGAGGTCTAACCCCCCGCTAGGTGTGCTCCTCCCTACATCATTCTCGCTGATGAGACGGAAAGTATACCTCTGCGCAGCCTGCACACAAATTACAAGGAGATGTAATCACCCATCCTCCACGCTTCCTGCCTGGTCCCTCCCCTCTTCTTCTCTCCCCTCTCCTACCTCCTCTACTCTCGCGGAAGGAAACACAAAGTTCGTCGTATAAAGCGGAAAGTATGGCAAACCTTTAGGTTGATGATTTCGCATTTGGTCTCGGGACCGGTGTACACGTTCAGCCAAGACTCCCCGCCGTCTGTCATCTGCAGCATCTGCACGTGGTACCTCGTGATGGGGGAGCCATTGCATTGGGTCGGCAGCCAATGCAGGTACGCACAGACCTGTGAGCCGACACACAAACACACACACATAGGCACACACAGGCATGACCTATTCTGCAGCCCACCCTTGAATTCGGAGGACACTATCAGCATATAAATACACAAAACGACGGTGGCCTTCTTACCGGCCCAACAGCATAGCAGAGAGGTGGTCCAGGCTGAGAAGGAACCGTGGCCGCTGTTCTGAACTCCCCCACATTGCTGTACGGTCCAGCTCCGATGTCATTTTCAGCCTGCGTTCACGATCACAGGGTTGGATGATCAGAGAGAGGAGCAGGGCCGCCCTGCACCAATCAGAAGAGCCCCTCTCTCCACATCGCACTCAGATTCGCCTTGGCTTAGTCATTGGCCCACGCTGATGCGGTACTCAGTCAAACCGGCGCCGCCACATCTGCGGTGAAAGGCTCAGTCGAGCCACACCACAGGGGCAACGCCAGGTGTGCGCGAGCCACAGCCAGCTGCCGTCTGTCTACTAAAAATGTCCTCATCGTGCAGGAGACTCAAACACATTTCAAACACCCACGCCACCTCTCACAATTACGCGGACTCACAGAGGCAACAGAACAACCATGTTCAGAACCAAGACACTGCTTTCATGTAGACGCATTGGAGTGCACGCATCGTTTGTGTGAATACAACTTTCATTTTCATTATCAGAGCGAGAGGGAGGGGAGACGCACCCGCACACGCACGAAATACTGAATCCCGGGTGACAGCTTGGTGACCTTGTAGTTTGTATCCGTCCCCTCATACACCACCGAAAAACTCTGCGGCTACACATGCAGTACACATGCAACAAAGGCGATCGTCATGTTGCTGGGGATACCTGACCTGATGTTTGGTGGGGAGAGAGAAAGGTAGGTGAGGGGTGGAGTACCTCATCTGGCTGCTCCGCTTCCTGCACATCCACATTCGGAGGCGGAAACAGCTCCAGCGTATACTTCAGCTCCATGAAACCTCCCGTCTCGTCGGGCACCGGCCATTTCAACTGTAGACACCACATCTACTCCCTCAGCCTAGCGAGCCATCCGACCTCACACTCAAGCGCAATTGTCCAATCTCAAAACCAATGACAAGTCCGGACATCACCTTCAGCGCCTTCCTCTCCTTGCTGCCCAGAGTTATGGGGTTGGGTGCTGAGGGGGCGGCAGGGGTGGTTCGAAACACGGCGGGGTGAGATGGTCCCGCTGCTTCCACCGGTCTGCGTGCGAGGCTGGCTTTGGGGTTGCAAGTCACACGGAAGGCGTACTTGAGGCCCGGCTTCAGCTCCGTCACCTACCCACGCAGTCGGAGGTGAAGCACGGACGTCAGGCTCCTCATTCAACCAACCGCCCTAATAAACATAGGTGGAGAGGAGAAGGAACGGACCTGGAACTCGCGCGCAGTCCCTTCCATCAATTTTTCCCATTTGTCACTTTTAAGCAGTGTCAAGTCATCCACATCCTTCTTCCGAGTGAAGGGCACCTGAAGCAGCATCCTGGAGTCAGGCCACCGAGGCATCGTTTGCAGATATGAGTGTGCTAAGGGAGAAGGCTAGGGGTCAAGAGATAAGGGGGGATGTAAAGGGCAAGGTGCAAGGAAGAGGTGTGTTGCTGCCTCTTTTTTGCCATACCGGCTGCATTTCCAATACATAGCAAAGCGTGGGCTTGGCCTCCCCCTCAATCAGCTCCTCCCCGCTGACCTCCTCCACCGCCGCCCACTCCACGTCCAGGTACCGCACGTCAGCCTTCGCCAAGCTGGGTGCTGCGGGTGTGCCATACCGCAGCGGTGGCAGAGGCTCCCCCTCCGCTTCGCTCTCCTCTCGAGAGACCGTGGACTCGACGGACGCAACGGAGGTATCGAGGACCGAGTCGTCACCCATGTTGAGCCTTTTCCTCGCGCCGTTACTCACCGTCTCGCCTGTGGAAGATCTGGCTTGCCTGGCGGACGATCCCGGCGGTTGGATAGGCGAGGCCGGCATACTCCTCGACCCACGACTGTACAGCACCGAGTCCTGACTGCTGCTGCCGTTACGTGACGGAAAATTATGTTCGGGGCTACTCAGCCCCACGCCGCTAGAGGAGTCCGCACCGGATTCGGACTTCCGGGCTCCCGACCGTCTCGCCCCCGCTCCGCCATTACTTCCCGCGCCACCGTCCGCACTGCCGGGCGGCTCGCGAGCGATGGTGGACAGCGGGGGATCCGGCTTCTCCATCAGCCCCACTGCCGTGCGCTCCTCCTGCATTGCGTCGTTGCCCCACCCCCGTATCTGCTATACCGCCGGATCAGGAGCTCGTCCGCATACCTGCGTGAGCCCTCGCGGCTAACGGTACTCGGTGCTGTCCTAAACTTATTGCTTCGATCGTAGGCTCGACCGCGACTGCTACGAGTCTAAGACGACAGTTTTGGCGCGATCTCGCAAAAATGACAGCTTTCAAAAAAAGGGAATACGCGCCGTGAGCGGGAAAGAAGGAAGTACTGTTGATAGATAGCAGCTGTGCTGGCCGCACTGGAACCGCCTAGAAGCGGCGGGTCCAAGACACGGAGCCGAAGAGTCCCTCAATATATCACGCTCGTGCCCCCCACGGCGGGTGCGCCGTCGATAGCGGGAGAGGGTATGGGAGGGTGTCCCGTAGTGCGCGCGTTGGCACCTGTTTCGCCGGTTGGTGGCACAGACAGCCTCGCGCTGAACCATAGTGCGAGTGTACACCAGCAGCACTGCCTGGCGGCCGTCATCGGAAGGGCGATCGCTGTATATGCGTAGGGTTCATCGAGCGCGCAACTACAGGCCGCCCACACAGTCGATTATTAAAAGTTGTAAGTAAATAATGGAAGCAGTATAATTGTCGTCGCCCTCAGAATCATTGACTGCTGCTGCTAACTGAAATAATGCGCGGTGTGAATCAATGAAAAAACTGCGCGATAAATGTTTATTTTCGTTTTTTTGGCTAAGAAAGCGGTACGGTAGTGGTGGTCTCAGTTGTGCGTGCAAACACTAACGCCGCTCGTAGGGGTTGCCGGTGAGGGTTAATGACCTGTCTTATCGGAGGTGCCCGTGAGATGCTAGGTGAGTTGACAGGTCCGTGTGCAACAGGGACTGTGTGATGGTTACACGAGAACTGAATAGCAGCAGAACAGGCTACTGCTTGTATCTGGTATTCTAGTTTATCCGTACTAGGTCAACTGTACGTATTCACTGATAACGCTCACAACTGTGAGCGTGCATGTACTGGTAATGATGTACTATAATAGCCCCTCTAGATCATTGGCAGTAATGTAAAGGAACTAGTCTTCACTTGGCGCCGCTCCCATGCATCGCCTGAAGATCATCATGTGCTGCGGCTCCGGAAGCGCCTTCGTCAAGCCATCCGCCAGCATGTCTGCCGTGCCCACTGACACAACTGCGACGGTCTTTGCATCCACTAGTTCCCGAATGTAATGGTGCTTGATGTCGATGTGCTTTGTCCTATTTGAGGCCATAGGGTTGTTAGCAAGCTTGACCGCTCCCTCGTTGTCCTCATAAACCGTTGTGGCACCATGCTGGTGTTGGTGGACATCCCGCATCAATTGCCGAAAATGCACCGCGCTTTGCCCTGCGCGACTCACGGCGACATACTCTGCCTCTTTGGTGGACAAGGCCACCACCTATTGTTGTTTGGAAGTCCAGCTGATTGCTCCTCCATTAAGCATGACCATCTCCCCAGATTGTGATCGTCTAGTGGTCGTGTCTGCCGCCCAGTCTGAATCTGAGAACACCTTTACATCGTCCGCGTTGTCTCGTGACGGTCGGTCATAAGTGATGCCCATGGGTCTCGTTCCATTCAAGTAGCGCAACAGACGCTTGAGCTGCTTCATGTGGAACTGCGTGGGAGCAGTCTGTCGCCTACTGATGACGCTGATAGCAAACGCAATGTCAGGTCGGGTACACATGCACAGGAAGTTCACCGATCCAAGGATAGCACGGAAGGTCTCGTGCTCCGATGGTGTCAATGCCACCTTGTCATGGTCGGACGCGACTTCTCCGTCCCGATAGTGTGTAGGTGCCATAGGCACCTTTGAGGGCGTGCTATCCAACATCCCGTACTTCTCGAGGATCTCTTTGGTGTACTTTTCCTGGGAAAGGCTGATGGTCCCTGCCTCTCTGTTTCTCACAATGTCCATCCCAAGGATGAACTTGGCTTCACCAAAGTCCGTCATGCGGAAATGCTCCCCTATGGCCCGCTTCGCCGATTCAATCCATTTGAGTGAGTATGAGATGATGAGAATGTCGTCCACATATACTAGCACGACGCAAATGCCATGCACTGGGTGGTTCATTGTATATAGGCTGGTTGTCAGATGTCGCCCGCTTGAGCCCGAGTGAGGAGAGCGTCTGGTGGAAGAGCTTGTACCATTCACGCGAGGCTTGCTTAAGCCCATAGATGCTCTTGAGTAGGCGCATGACTCGAGGCGTTCCATCCTCTGCCCCTCTGGGTTGACGCATGTAAATCTCCTCTTGGAGATCTGCGTTGAGAAACGCAGTCTCAATGTCTGCCGAATGCATGTGCATGTTCCGTTTGGCAGCGATGGCCAAGACAGTACGTAGGGTGCTCAGCTTGACGACGGGAGAGAACGTCTCAGAGTAGTCGACACATGCTCGTTGGCTTAAGCCTTGAGCAACCAAGCGTGCCTTGAAGCGGTCGACTGATCCATCAGGTTTTGCCTTGACCTTGAAGACCCACTTGTTGCCAATGGCGTTGCGTCCAAGCGGCAGATTCTCCATGCGAAAGGTACTCTTGTTGTGGAGGGACGCAAGTTCAGAGCGAATTGCCTTACGCCATGCTGTGGCATATTTCCCACTTAATGCGTGCTTGATGTCAACGGGCACATGAATGTGCGCCGCCGGAGGGTACGTCGCAGGTTCCTCAGTTGTGGCAGGTTGCCCCTTTGTGCCCTCCCATGGTGCAGTCATGCGAGGTGGTCGCGGAGGTTTGTTTTGTGTAAACACTTGGGTTGTCTTGTTGACACGTTGGACATAGGCAGCTGTCGCGAAGCATGAAGAGGCCTGATGTGCGTCGTGGTCAATGGCATGATCGGGGGGAGGATCCTCTGGAGTGTCTTGTAGGACCGCAAAAGGGTTGCTGGTCGGAACAGTGAAGTGTGTGGTATCAGCACACGAGAGGTTGGCACTGGTAGCCCCCCCAGGCTCGAGACTACATGGTGAAGAGGCTTGTGAAGTGCCTGGAGCAGTGGGTGCGTGAGCGGGCTGAGACTCAACGAAGGCAACATGGATAGTGCGAACGAATTTCCCTGTGGCGAGGTTGAGAAGCCAGTAACCCGGGCCATCATCGCAGTATCCAATGAACATGCAGCGAAGGGCTTTGGGAGACAGTTTGTCCCGATAGCGATCCTCCAAACGCAGGTAAGCCGTGCAGCCGAAGACTTTAACGTGTGCGTGGTCAGTAGGGACGCCATGGAGAAGGGTGTATGGAACACCGCCCGACCCGGCGGACGCAGCGGGCGAGGGAAGGCGATTGCGAAGGTAGACCGCCGTACGCATGGCAAGGCCCCAATATTTTGTAGGACAGTTCGCGTGCTGAAGCATGGCGGTTGCGGAATCCGCAAGGGTGGCCCATTGGCGTTCCATCTTGGCGAGTTGGTTATGAGTGTACGGTGTTGTGAATTGGGCTGTATATCCCAAGGAGGCGACCATGGTGCGGCAAGCAACATCAAGGTAGTTCGGATCACAGTCGAACTTGATTGTGGGCCGGAAGGCACAACTAGGGTGCAGGCGGGAGTGCAAGTTCCGGATGTCTGTGAGAGCGGAAGAAAGTGTGGAGACAACGGCTTTCTTGGATGCGAGGGCAAAGAGCCAAATGTAGTTGGAATAGTGATCAATTACACCGAGGAGGTATTTGGCTCCGCCTGGCCCAGTCTCCTTGAGCGGGCCGAAGATGTCAGAGCTGAATGCTTGAAAGCAAGCCGTGGGTTTGGTGCTAGGCTGAGTGTTAACGGGGGCATGGTGCAATTTGGCTAAAATGCACGGTTCACACGACAGGAGGGGAACATGACTGTCGTACTTCGCTCCAGTGATGTCGGCGCTCCGAAGGGCGAGAGTCATGGTGTCTCTGCCAGGGTGACAAAGGCGTTGGTGCCACAAAGTGGTGTCAGTAGACATGGGGCCAACACCTTTGTAAGCAAGGTGGGAAGTGAACTCACCGTCAATGGTATGCAAATGAGGCAAGTTGTTGTACATGACGAGGATGAGATCGCCATGAGCGTCACTTGCTGTCGGTTGTCCGATAGCAGGGTAATGGAAGCTAATGTTGTGCCGTTTTCGGAGATGCTCTTGGGAAATGATGCTTGGGGCGCCGCGTTTGGACATGTTGGGGGCGTGGGCGGCACGAATGCGAATCCGGCGGGAGTGGCCATCTTGATAGGCGAGATGAAGTTCAACAAGACCATAGCCATGAACGTTGACGTCGATGCCTTTGACGTGGATGGGATTGCGGAGTCGGGTGTAGCTTCCCGTGACGAATGCATAACGATGGCCCTCCAAGCGGATATTGGCACCAGCGTCGATAAAGCGAAGGGCGGTCGGCGCGGTGCCCAAAGAGGCGCTGTAGGCCACGGGTGAACCCGCAGGGGACTCCATGTCGGGGGAAGAGTGGCCGGACGTATGGGCGGTGGATGGGCCACCGTAGGCGTAGTGGGAGGCAGCGGCCATGTTGATTGATGGTGCCCCATCGAGATCAAAAAAGGACATGAGGGCTGACTGCGCAGATGCAACGTCCCCAATCGGACGTGGGACACTTGAGTGGGAGACGGAGGGTTGCCCATAAGGGGAATCACGGGGCGTACTCCCACGCCCGTCACGCGTCCACCGACCACCCCGACCACGTGGACCACGACCACGGCCTCGGAGAGCTGAAGGATGGGGGGCGTACTGCTGGTACGGGTACTGTTGCTGGTACTGTTGGTGTTGCGGCGGGAGAGGGCAGTCATGATGCCAATGGAATCTGGCGGCCACGGGAAGGCCCGCATCAGTGCAATAGCGACATGGGGGGGTGTGCGCTTGCTCTATGGGTTGTCTGCACACGCGGCTAAGGCTTCCTCAACGGCAATTTCAACAGCAGTGTTGAAAGCCTGGGGGTCATGCATACCATGACGACGGCCGGGAGGTTGGTGTCCATGGAAGGACGTGTGCGACTGATGCTGAATAAGCATGGTAGACAGTTGAGTGAAGGGTATGGAGGCAGCAGGTTGCCCATTCTGTCTGGCATCAAGGGCAGCTATAATGTTTGCTCGTGCCCCCGAGAGCTTGCTGTTTAAGTTATATAGAGTAGCAGCTACCAAAATATTTTCACTGACCATGAACTCATCTTCATTAAGCTCTTGGAAGGTGTGCAACATACGCTGTAAAAAGGCGTCTACACTTTCGGTTTCGCCTTGAGCGTCCAAAAGCTTTGCAAGTAACCCAAATGTTCTGCCAATACCCCGTTGGTCGAAATGGTCGATGAGGACACGCCAGGCATCTGAGCCTGGCGAAACCCTAGCCGAGAAAGCGGGGTCGCGCTGAAAGTTGGTCAGGACTATCACAGCAGTAGGGTGTTTCATCATCACGCAAAGATACCCGAACATTTTTTGTTGAAAATTCTTATAGGCTGTGTTTACAGCAGCATCGGGAGGTGCTGCTCCTTCTAGGTGTTCTGGAGAGGCAGGGTTAATAGCACGCAGATAGTTTATATAGTCCCGTCTGAACTCTGGAAAACTGTTGTCGGCTGTGAAAGTCGGTCCATGTGTGCGCATCAGAGACCGGCTCAAGCTACTGTCGTCGAATTGGCCGCGACTAAGCTGCTCGTCGTCAAAATTATAATGGTCCGGTTCATATACATGGGTAGCGGTTCGGTCATTGCTACGACTATAGGTCCCACCATCTGTCACTAGTCGCTGTGTCGGCTGCCCATGGGGTGGCCCGAAGTTCGCGGTAAGGCGATCAAATTAAGAAATTATTAACTCGTGGGTGGTCGCGTGCGACCGTTCTATCGCCGTGTCTATCAGCTCTATAGTTTCAGAGCGAATACTAGCTAGGGTATTATCCAGGGTAGTAGCAGCGACAGGATTTTTACCGGGGTTGGAGCCAGATGCCTCCGCGTGAGTCACTTTGCTGCTGCTCCGTGTGATTGGCGCCGCCGGCGGCGGGTGCTTCCGTTCGGACATTCCTAAAAAGTCCGGTTCGACTTTTCACACCTTTTTTTTTCTCACACTAAAAACCGCGCTGGTCGCGTGTATGCAGCTTGTTAAGCTGTGTGAGGGCCCATAACCTCTTATCGGAGGTGCCCGTGAGATGCTAGGTGAGTTGACAGGTCCGTGTGCAACAGGGACTGTGTGATGGTTACATGAGAACTGAATAGCAGCAGAACAGGCTACTGCTTGTTTCTGGTATTCTAGTTCATCCGTACGAGGTCAACTGTACGTATTCATTGATAACGCTCACAACTGTGAGCGTACATGTACTGGTAATGATGTACTATAATAACCTGCGCGACTCCTACCATCGCGAAATCCAGGCGGGGGGCGCAAAAACATTAAGAAAAATGGTAGTGGATGACATTCACCAACAAAATTTTGATATCCAATTATTCGATATTTATTGTCGATCTAGCGACCCACGAGTAGCGTGAGGGTAAAGGCTACATTTAAGTGTCGGGTAAGTTGGGTTTTCCTCCCTGCTTGTCTCTCACCTTATACATTGTTTAAGGCCGGTTCTAAGGTGAACTTGCTACCATCCGCGAAATATGAGATATTTTGTTATCAAAATGTTAAACAAGTGCAGCAAAAAGTAACTTCGCATCCTATTAGTAGTCACTGATTTCACATCATGTTAATAGCCCCCCCCCCCTTATCCCCTCCTCGTTCCATGGAACATCATACGAGGCAGAAAAACGGAAGATGGGGAAGAGGAAAAGAGTAGCGACATTGGGTGTGTAAGGCCGCCAGAACCAAGCACAATCACGACCTAGAGAGGAAAGGCCCAAGTGGGACATGTATATTGGCAAAGAAGCGCGACCGAAACGTTGTAAACGTCATCACGCGATGGCGTTCAAAGACCATGGGGCATGGGTGCTTCAAGCGCTTTGATAATTGATGTCTCACACGCTGAGCATAAGGGAAAATAAATGATCAATTCGATCTAAGAATTTATTATCAATATATTGTCAATGTATTGTATCGCATAATTTTGAATTGTATTTTAGATACACTCTTGACTCTTCCCATAGAGTCCGTAACTCGTAGCATGCATTCAGAAATTTATGTTTTTTACAACAAGTACCCATAAATCGGTCGTTGTCTCAGGGCGAACCCGATACTTCCATCTAGTGCCTTGCGAGAATGGGTGGTACGCGTACCACCTTTGTGGCACGTGTGCCACAGAAACGGCTCATCTTTGGAGCCTCCATAAAGCCTCCAAACTGATATTTGCATCTCATGCCCGGTTTAAACTGTGCCTTATTATGACCAAGTCAACACTTTTTCGAGCAAATCCCGGTTATCGGGCCCACATGCGGTCCTAGAGGTCGATTTCCCTCCAAACGACCAACATCGTGGACGGCTTTCTGCAAGTGCTCGTCGCCGATAGTACTTGCTCAAGCACAGGCCGTGTGGAGGGACTATGCTTCGGCGCAGCGCACCTTAATCATGTTGGGAACTACAGTTTGGTATGTTCGTCGAACGGGCAGGAATTGTGGACAATTTTGGGGGAATTATGCCGGCAGGATGTTAGACCGGTCAAGTCGGCTCTATGTCGAACTCAGTACGATAGACTCTAACCGGTCATATTTTAGCTATTAACGGGGGAGAACGACCACTTGCCTCGAACATGGCCTCTCCATGACCTCTTGATTGGTGTGGCTCGGTTGCGTGCCCATCAGCTGTCGGGCGCTCTTTCGTCTCGGGCGTCAATGACATGCTACTTGTTTTTTCAATATTTTTTCAGAAAGCTGGACCAACTCACCCTCTCCGTCCTGCGGCTTGTCCACAGTCACATTCTATGCAACGATAAGCCTAGAATGTTGCTTCGACATAGACAATAGTTGAGCACCGGTAGGTTGAAAATAGTAGCCTCTTGTGACATACGAATTGACACAGCATGCGAAGTCACAAGTGAGATGGAAAAAGCACACTTACCAAAGTGACGATGTACTCGAAAGATAAATCCCCGCGCGTTGGCTCTCCCAATCTCACAACGTCACAGCTCGGCTAAGAGGCAGGCATTGCCATTTCACATCCAAATGTTCGATATTAGCTTAGCTTTTCCATGCTAGTTAAGCAAGCCCGCGGCGACAAGGGTTCCTCCCAACCCCTCCTTTTGTCGGGCATTGAGTTGACTGCCATATGCGGTATGCTAAGGGTTACTTGGCGCCAAGGCGCACCACTCAAAAGGTAGACTTTGTGATAGAAGTACAACAGTTCATGAACGTAGTTCCAACGAAATGTCTTACATTCATTGTGAACGACAGTGCCATCTTCAGCCAACAAAAGCTGACACGGACGATAATAAAGAGACATCGATGAATCGGATATGTATTTCTTAAATATGAGTTTATCTCTGCCACTTATATCTCTCATCTTACAAGCGCTACGCTGGAACGGCCTCATTTCCCTCCCGGCGAAAACGAGCTGATGACCATGTATATAAACCTGCACATCCGGGGACATCGGCATCAGTGAATTTATATCGTGTATATCACACACACACATACACACATACATACACACACCTACATACATACATACATACATACATGCATACATACATACATACATACATACATACATACATACATACATACATACATACATACATACATACATACATACATACATACATACACACATAAGCTAAGCTTTGCGACAAATCGAGTAATAAGTTCATGGCATCATCACACAAACACACACACACACACACACACACACACACACACACACACACGCGCACCTGTCCATCATCCCCGTGACGGCAAAAGCACCGCCCACCACAGCGCACACTTGCACCAAAAAGTGCAACAGTCCCCGCGTCTTCTCCACCAGCGTGACGGTGATTGGCGATAGATCATACATGAAAAAAACTGCTGGCAAGGTGCCGTCGTGGTGCCCGATGTCATGGAAGTACTCGTTCACGCTATACTGGTGCGTTTTCATGACCTTGCCTGCAACAGTTGCAACATTGTTGGTCAGCCAAATATTAGTCTATATGTGTACGTCTGGGTGTTCCGGACGAGGAGGGTTGGGATATGATACTTCACAGATTCATGAAAACACATTGCGACTCGGTGTTGACTACCACGAGCCTACCATTTCGGAATTGATAGTCCGTAGGAACCACCTTCAGGAAATACTTGAATGTCCCGCTATCGTGATCCACAATGCGCTCGAATCCTGCCGAAGTGCAAAATGTGTTCAGTCTCTGACGCACCAGCGGCCAAAGAACTCAATCATTCCACCAATAGAGTGTCTGTCCTGGAAAGCTGGATGGAAAGGTGCTTACCGTCAAGAGGATTCACTTTGCCGGGGTACTCTGGCCCAAACCGCATCTCATGAATGACATGGCTGACGTTGATACGCGTCGTGTCGTGAACCACCTACAGCGGCGGTCACCGCGTGTCCGCTTCCCCAAGTATCAGCAAACTCACGCACAAGCACACAAGCACACACAAGCACACACAAGCACACACACACACACACACACGCACGCACACACACACACACACACACACACACACACACACACACACACATACACACGAACACGCACATACATGCACTTGAATGGGCTGGCGTAAGGACAGCTGTGGCATCACGAGACACACCTGCAGGATTCGATTGTGCGGCTGGCCGCCTTTTTCCACAGCCTTCTGAAATCGCTGGATAGCCGCCAAAATCTCCCGCTGCGTTTCCTTCATGTTGTAAAAACTGTTGGACTGCACACTGATGTGGAAATTTCCGGCTACGCGCTGCACATCGAGGTGACCCGCAATGCTACAGCCTTCGTGATTGTTCAGCGCCTTTTCGATAGTCTCCTGGTCCTGAAAAAAACAAAAAATACACATGCGAGAGAGGGCCCGTCCTATCAGAGTCGTGAGCTAGACATAGGTGATTACTCTTCGATTTTTATTTCCGTTAACAACGCCCACCGCACCTCCTTCGCTTTCCCACTCATCTGCACCCCGAAGGGAGTCTCCATAATCTGCACCACCGCTGGGGGCACATACTCCTCGTGGTCCATATGAGCCCCAAAGCGGTCCAGCCTGTACTTGTGAATCGACACGTCGCCGCCCTTTAACACATCCGTGTCGTGCTTCCCAGCCATATCCATCGCATCGAAGCTGAGCACTGCGAGAATGCAAAAGAAAAGCACCGCAAGTGCAGTCAAGTGAGTGTTATGTGCGCGTGTGTGGTAGGGATGACGCGTTAGCATGGATGTTGAAGTTTTGCAGAATTTTGGCGAGTCCTAGCTTACCTTGACAAGGCAAGGCAGGAAATGTGACGTTTACCGCCACACGCAGCTTCTCTCTGCGAGTTTTGTCTACCCCCATCTGTGCATCCCCAGCGACAACCCCATCCCGCCACCCATATTTAGCATGATTCATGTCGCACTGCGTCGTCGGACTGTGAGAAGGCTGACAGTGGGGCTGCGTACAAGCGCGCGTGCGTAAATGTGTGTGTGTGTGGCGCGTGTGACATTACCTCTGTCACTACGTATGGCGTCAGGTAGAACTGTAGTTCATGAGCGAATAGAAACAGGGCTACCAAGCATCCCGCCAGTGTCACTGATCCCAGGCACAAGAAAGAATCATGTTCGAATAGCTGATGTTAGTTGATCTTCGACTACTTGCAAGTCAAAGTATGGCATCCGAATGGTGGAGGCAACAGATCATCAGGAGCTCAGAGTTTGACAAGGAATAACACGACTCTGTAAGCTTGCTTGTGTGTGTTTGTGTGTGTGTGTGTGTGTGAGAGAGAGAGAGTGTGTGTGTGTGTGCGTGAGAGAGAGAGAGAGAGAGAGAGAGAGAGAGAGAGAGAAAGAGGGGAAGGGGAGAGGGAGCTAAGGTTATGCGTGACTGAAAATTGTGCGCGCGGTAGAGGATTTGTGAGAGTGCGAGGGAGAGAGAAAAAGATAGCGTTAGCGTATGCTTGTGTGTGCTTGTATTTGTGTGTTTGGTATAGAGATGGAGTATGGACATGCGTGAGTGAAAGTGAGTGTGTGCGGTGCGGTTGAGAGAGAGAGAGAGAGAGAGAGAGAGAGAGAGAGAGAGAGAGAGAGAGAGAGAGAGAGAGAGTGTGCGTGTGAGTGAGTGTGTGTGTGTGAGTGAGTGTGTGTGTGTGTGTGCGTCTTTGAAAGTAGAAGTGGGTGAGTGTATGTATTGAAGGGGGGGGGGGGGCAGAGATGATCTGAGTGGCAGTGCGTAGTGCAGGTTTTATAGTCGCAAAGAAGGTACTTGGTTGTTGCTGGTGGGGGCAGTGGTTCCGCAGCTGCGACGCCCTCTCACCTATCGCACCCGAATACGTCTGTTTAACCAAATGGTCCTCAGCACGAGCGTAGGCGCTCAGCGATGCAAGCCGCTTGGCAAACTTCATCTTAGCCTCCTCCTCTGCTCCGCGCAAGTATGTCTCGCCGGACTATTGTCAGACCTATTAGTAAGTGCGTGCTGATATATCCCTAACGAAGCCCCCGCCGGAATTTGCTCCGAGTCAACAAGTCAAGCCGCTCCGCCCCGGCGCCCAAGCTGTCGTCGCCGCGCGCATCCGTGTTGGCCTATGGCTGATGGAGAGGGAACAACCCCAATTGAGATTAAAATCGAAAAATCACGAGAGGGTTACCAAATAGAAGAGAATGTCGGAGTCGGGGGTGGTAGACCTGCCTGCTATTCTTGGCACTACCGGCGCCGATCCTTGAGCTGTCGCTGAAGGGACGTACGTCGTCATGGAGCTGGAGCACGGATGCATGGACTAAGGACCCGCGATCGCGCTAGAATATCACGCTAGATGATATTATTTCTAGTGTACGTTAAATGTATTCAATATGAATTGACAAATGTCAACATGAATTAGCGATATTCATGCATTATTCATTTAAGGGTTTTCTGATAATACTGATATTGAAGAAGTAATCACAAATATTACAAACGTATTAGCAATGATAATGGTAAAGATTATAGAAGTAATATTATATATTCCTTATTTTAATTTACATCAGATAAATTCATCTGCCAACATGCGCCCCGGCGGCCCATTATAATAATGTACGGGTACTAAAACGAGTTTCTGACAATCTGCCGCTCGTTCTTCGTCGTTTTTCCCACGTGACGGCGTCATATCGCCGGGTTGCTAGGGTATTTCTAGGGTATATGTTCTTAGTATATTGATAGGCATTCTGTAGGTCACAGGCGCAGCATAACCAAGGCCCGACCAAGGGTCCCCAAGTCTTCAGCTACTACTAACCCGAGCCTTGCTGAGAAGCAGAACCAGCACTGGCGTGCATCCAAGCCAGCAGGATAGTAGCGAAACACTATCGCTGCAGTAATCCCATTTGATCGCCTAGCAATTGAGTTGGATTGTATGGGTGCTGGCTGGACAGCCGAGTACAGCCCTTGGACAGCCTCGTACCAGTTCAGCTCTACTCGCGTTTTCCGACGACATTCACAGCGACACTCCCCCGCCTCGCATAAACAGCTCACTGTCTGCCGGGCTACGGAGCTCAGCCGCGGATACGCCTTTTTTCCAGTAAACTCATTCCCGTAGAGTGTATTTAGCTCGGATTTTAGGTTCTGCACAATACAGCGTTATCTGTTGTGCCGAGGGCTACAAAAGACGCGAAGATGTCGGGGGTACAGGCGGCCGTGCACATAGAGGAGGGGAAGAACCAGGGTCGGGTGGGGCAGACGAAGGTGCAGCGGTACTGGCCCGGCCAGGCGCCGGCATGGGCAGACACAGAGGTAGAGGATGACGACAACCTGATGGCGGCCATAAAGCCGGCCGCCAAGGATGACGAGGAGGTACAGACGACGCGGATCGCGGCGCCTGTGGTGCTAAAGAAAGTGGAGGACCCACGACTCGCTCGCCTTGCGCAGCGGGAAGTTCGCGCCCCGGAGGTGAGCGACGTACTGACGTATATCTTAACTGCTAGAGGCAGTTCTGTGGACAGGGGGGTGGGGGGGCTCGTGAGTTGAGATGCATTGGGTTGCAGGTAGTTCGGCGGAGGCGGCACGGGAGTGATGATGAAGAGGAGGAGGAGGAGGAGGACGTGAGGAGACGGCGGCCAAGAAGGCATGATAGCGATGAAGAGGAGGGTGGTGGTGCGGATGAGGGGCGAGCAGCGGGTGTGGGGAGTGGAGAGGAGGGGGAGGGGAAGAAGGGAGAAGATGAGGAAGATGAGGAGGCCATCGCCATGCGGCGTCAAATGCTGCGCGCACGGTGCGCTGCCTTGGGTGACCGTCATCCCGCTGCGTGTATTGCAAAGGAAGTCACTGGTCCTTGAGAATGAAATAATCCTGGGTGTACAGGCTGCAGGAGCGCGAGCAGGAGAAGCAGCAGGAGTTGCAGGCTCAGGCGGGTGTTGGAGAGGACGATGAGGATTCAGAGGAGGTACGACCCTCCCCTATGCATCCTCCTCTCCTGCGTCATTCAGTCACGTATTTTTTTTTTCTGTGTCTTTACAACTTAATGTGTCTGTGACTTCAGGAGTCTGAGTATGAGACGGATTCTGAGGATGAGGATGAGGGGCGACAGATGCTGAAGCCAGTCTTTGTGAGCAAGAGCGAGCGCGAGGTGAGCTAATTAACTATATCACGGATAGCTGATGCTTGCATGGGGCATGAGGTGGTCAGCCCCGTCTGATGTCTCCAGTCTGGTCTGTGTGATGTGCACAGACGATCAAAGAGCGGGAGCGCATCGAGGCGGAGTCTGTTGCACAGCAAGAGCGCGAGCGGGCGAGATTGGAGGAGCGCAAGGTGATCAATGCATTTGTCTTTTCTATTGACATTCTTTGCATTGTGGCCGTGCATATGTCATCCTGCCGCCGTACCTAGCGGCTGACTGCACTGTCGTGCAGGCTGAAACGAGGGACATCGTTATTGAGACTATCCGGAAAGAGGCGGAAGCAGAGGCAGGAGGGGGCCAAGCCAAGGTGATTGCCTTAAAATCCAGGCCAGTGGAAAAGTTGAAGCCTCAATGGGGATGGCGATTTGTTTTGGATGTCTGATTGTGAATGAAGATAAAGGGTGGGGGGAGGTGTTGACGAGAGCTGTTGCTGTTGTATTTGTGAGAAGGAAGAGCAGGAGGTGGTCACGGATGATGACGATGATGAGGAGGCGGAGTTTGAGGCATGGAAGGTACGCGAGTTGGCTCGAATCAAGCGTGAGCGCGATGCAAAGGAGGCGGCCGATAAGGCGGCGGAGGAACGGGAGCGGCTAAAGAATATGACGGAGGAGGAGCGCGCGGCGTGGGAGCTGGCCAACCCCAAGGTGCAGTCGGTAAAGGAGAAGCAAAAGTGGAACTTTATGCAAAAGTATTGGCACAAGGGCGCGTACTTCCAGGAAGCCACGGACGGGAAGGACCAGACTGGGAAGGACGAGATCTTCAGGTCCTCAACCCCTCCCCCTCCGAAGTTTCCATTCTGTTTTTTTTTTTTTTTTTTTGCATTCTGTTAGTTGAGTCATTTGTGTTTCAGCTTTAAAATGATTTGCTTGTTTATCTTATTGGGTTGTGGTGCTGTTGGATGCAGGCGGGACTTCAGCGCGCCCACGGGAGAGGACCGCATGGACAAGTCCATCCTGCCAAAGGTGATGCAGGTGAAGAACTTTGGGCGTGCGGGTCGCTCCAAGTACACACATTTGGTGGACCAAGATACCACAGACTGGGAGGCGCCCTACATGCAGGCGCAGAAGCAAAGCGGGCAGCGCAGGCCAGCGGCCCCCGAAGACTTTTCAAAGCCTAAAAAGTTGAAGACGTAAAGAGTGTAGTTTGCGTATCGAGGTGACATACTGCTCATATCTTACATGAGCTGCATGTTGGCGTCCCTGTGGTGGCAAAGATGATAAGGCGGATGCAACTGAGCGGGAGGGACGGACATGCGCCACAAACTGCAAAGCGGGGTAAATGTATGGTGTTTCTCAAGGCGTGTGTCTCTTCAGGGGGGCTGTGTCCTCTAGGTGCTAGTTCACAGGACGTTCGAAGCAGTGGCGCTTAGGGATGTCATTCAAAAGTATGTCATCTTGAAGTTAGGATACCTTCCATGCATATGCACCATACAGCATGTCATGACACGTGGTGTGCTGGTAGCACTTACTGCTACATAAGTCAACTTGGTGTGCACGAAGGAGTCACGCACGTGGATAAGTTAGTTCCGATGGTTACAGCACAGAAGATCATTGTTTACTTAATTCGAACTTGCCGCCTATGCGCCCGGCACGAAGGACATGGCGACGCCGTTCATGCAGTAGCGCATGTTTGTGGGCGCTGGGCCGTCATCAAACACGTGCCCCAGGTGGCCCTGGCACTTTTTGCACCTCACCTCAGTCCGCGGCATAAAAAAGATAGAGTAGTCGGGCACCTCAGTCACAGCGCCTGCGAAAGACGATCCGTCATTGCCCTGCGACAAACCACAGCCCCGCCACGACGCGCATGCACATACACAACGCAGGCGCCTGAGCGTGGGGCTAACCTGGGATGGCCTGGTAGAAGGACGGCCAGCCGGTGCCGGAGTTGTACTTAGCAGAGGAGGTGAACACGGGGGTCCCACAGCCAGCGCAGGTGAAAGTGCCCACTCGCTTCTCATCGTTCAGAGGACTGTGCAGGGGGGGGTGGGCAGAGTACAGGTTCAAGGTGGGTTCATGATACAGAGAATGCTTATGAAAGGCTGATTATAATATAATTTGTTAATTGTATTTTGTATTTATAGTATAAAATCATTCTTTTGCAATTCTTTTTTATGCAACGAAAATGTATGATTGGAACTACGGGTAAGTTCGTATCCCTTTCTGTTGCTGGGCTCTTTTGTCTCTTCATACCTGCTCCACGGCCGCTCGGTGCCCTCCTCGCGCAAGACGCGATACTGTGCTGGCGAGAGAATCGACTCCCACTCGGCCTTACTATGTATAACCTGTGAAAAACGATGACACAATTAGGCAGCGGATGCTAGCTGATCGGTGAGAAATATACCAGGCTACTTTTGGGACGCCATGGTCTGTGCTTCGGCGCGCGCACCTCGCCCTCTCGGTTCAGAATGCGCAATGCCTCCGGCGAGGCAAACTCTGACCCGGCAGCGCCGGCAGGCTGCTGCGCAGACTGCGCAAAACTGGCCAGGGAAGCTGCCACAGCAGAGGCGCCAAAGAGAACCGCGCGGCGACCTCTGCAAGGGGCACAGTTTTCGTGCTGTCAGAAATGATGGCTGGGACTAGTACTGTGACCACGGCGGCGAAGGTGCGAAGAGGGGGGGGGGGACCTGTGCTCGGGGGTCGCAGAAGCAGCGACAGTCAATCCTCGCTTAGCATAGCGAGTTGAGCTACGAACAGCAATAGTTCGGGGTGTACTCGAGACTTTCGGTACAGAAACGGAGACTGATGCTAGGTTCGCCATAGCGTCGAGGGTTGCTGTGCGGGTGAGAGTTTTCAAGGGACGGTGTGAGAGGGCCGACCCTGGCACGATAAAATCCGTAGTATTTTGACTGTGGCAGTAAAGCTTTGGAAGCTCAGGTGAGACCTTCAAGATTATATCGACTCGACGTTGCTATCTGCTTTGTGTTTTCCTGTTAAAGTGAGCTCAGTTGGTGGCGGAGGTCAGTGCCTTAGCGACGACTGCTTCTTGCCATCAACTCAGTCTGCGATGACAGGTGTGCGGTTCATGCTGCACAGTTTTGCAAAGCTGTGGCAACGTGGCACGATCACACGAGCGCTACCGTCCTCGTGTACGTACTACGGGTACCAGCACAGCGGCCAGCGCAGCAGCATACGGGTATATGTCGTGGATCATCGCGCGCCTGATTATTAATGATTTATTTAATTACTCTTCGTCCTTTGTATTGTATTTCATTCTGTCCGTGTGTCTCTAAGACTTCATGTTATTCAAAAAAGTACTTGAATAATATTCTTAATTAAATATTTTAATCGATTTACAGAAAAGCGTATATATCTGAAAACAAATATCGGGTGATGGTGTATGAAATACTGAATCGTACACCACGCAGTAGAAATAATATTGTGCTTATTTTATTTATTGTGATTACTATCTAATTAAATAACTTTTTGTAATGTTATATATAAAATATATATTTCATTTTCATGGTACATCAATATGATATTTTATAATAATATGATTCTTATTGAATTTAATCTTAATTTGTTTTATTTGACATATTAAAATTGTAAATTGATTTTTATATGGCATGCATTAATTTATTATTTTGGTTCCACACGAGCAGTGCGGGAATTCTGGGCCGCCCGCGCGCCGATGCCCACGGCGGCGGCAAGTACAGGTACCAGTACCGCGTCGCTAACGGCAACACCTCACCGTAAAGACAAATGCCTATCAGCACGCGGCGGCCTCACAGTCATTCCGACTACACAATCACTGAAGCTCAGCCCCAAAGACATCACCAGATTATTTAGGAGCTGCTCTTCTGTGTTCCTTGTCATTCATCGTTAGGAGCCAGCGTGTCGGCACAGTAGCTCCGGCGGACGGCGAAACTCACCTCGTCCCTCACCTCACCTTCTCCGCAACCAGCAGCACACACCCACCAATACCTACCGGCAGCTTACCCTCTCCCAGCACTCCACGGCTAGTTTTATAGATCTTTAGTTTCAACCTCTCGTTAATACAGCTATGGCGGCGGGAGATGTTAAAGTGAGTGCGGAGGTGAAGGACCTGACTCGCATAGAGCGCATCGGCGCGCACTCGCACATCCGCGGCCTCGGCCTCGATGACGCCCTTGAGGCGCGGAATGTCAGTCAGGGGATGGTTGGCCAGCAACGGGCGCGTAAGGTGTGCCTAGCCCAATTCGCTTCCACGCATTATCTCAACTACGCTCCATAATTCCTCCATCACTCCATCGAGCCCACGTGCCGCGCTTGCTAAGTCCTCTCGTCTACCTCCACCTCTCTCGTCGGCCGACAACAAGGGCCGCCCAGAACTGACTAGCCTTACACGTGTGGCTATGCGTGTGGCAGGCAGCCGGGGTTATTCTTCAGATGATCAGGGAAGGAAAGATCGCTGGGCGCGCGGTGCTGCTGGCGGGGCAGCCCGGGTCGGGAAAGACGGCCATCGCGATGGGCATGGCGAAGGCGCTGGGCGAGGAAACCCCCTTTGCCATGATGGCTGCCTCTGAAATCTTCTCTCTGGAGATGTCCAAGACGGAAGGCCTGACTCAGGTGCAATCTCAGTTACATCAGCCCCCTATCCCTCTCACACCCGCTAGTGCTGGTATGACTTTGAACAACTCCACTCCCCTAATCAGGCGCTGCGCAAGGCCATTGGCGTGCGCATCAAAGAGGAGACGGAGATAATCGAGGGCGAAGTTGTGGAGGTTGAAATTGATCAGCCTGCCACCGGATCCGTAGCCAAGTCGGTATGCCCCCTGTACCAAGGGTAACCCTCTGAATGGGAGTGGATTCGTACGTGCACCGCGGCTGGGGGGACATGCATATGGAGGCAATCTCAAGGATCAACAGGGAGTTGGCATTGCTGACTTTCTAGTGCTCACTGGGGGTACGCAGGGTAAGCTGACGCTGAAGACAACCGAAATGGAGACGATATATGACTTGGGGCAAAAGATGATTGAGTCGCTGCAGAAGGAGAAGGCGCAGGCGGGGGATGTGATCACCATCGACAAGGCGAGCGGACGGATCTCAAAGCTGGGCCGCTCGTTCACACGCGCGAGGGACTATGACGCAATGGGGCCGGCTACGAAGTTTGTGCAGTGCCCGGAGGGGGAGCTGCAGAAGCGCAAGGAGGTGGTGCATGTGGTCACTCTGCATGAGATCGATGTCATCAACAGCCGCGCGCAGGTGAGCGAACGCTGGATGCATTGCTAATTGCACAGATTGCACTTTACGTAGTTATGTTTCTGCTGGCACTGCTGTTGGTGTATCGCGTCATATCTCTAACTACCATGGATCCTGGTCCTGCACCGACGCAGGGTTTTCTCGCTTTGTTTGCGGGCGACACCGGAGAGATCAGGCACGAGGTGCGGGAGCAGATTGACATGAAGGTGGCGGAGTGGCGGGAGGAGGGGAAAGCGGAAATTGTTCCTGGAGTGCTGTTCATTGATGAGGTGCACATGCTGGACATCGAATGCTTCTCCTTCCTCAACAGGTCCCCCCCCCCCCTTCCCGGGTCTTCCCTTCACTCTCTCCACTCCCTTTTCCACCTGCCAATCTACCTAGAACAAGATAGCAATGTATCATATGTCACGTATGATATTAGATGGCATCACATACGTTCATCACATGGCATCACGTAATGGCGTCATGACATTGGTCTTCCTGTGCATGTCTTACATTTGGCCTTCTATTCGCGCTTATGTGTAGAGCACTGGAGGGAGACATGTCGCCTGTGCTGGTTGTGGCTACCAATCGCGGTATCACACGCATTCGGGGTACCAACTACCGCTCCCCGCATGGCATCCCCATCGACCTCCTGGACCGCCTGCTCATCGTGTCCACGGAGCCGTACTCTGAGAAGGAGCTGCGCCTCATCCTCGACATCCGGTGCGAGGAGGAGGATGTGGAGATGACGGATGACGCGAAGGAGCTGCTGACCAAGATCGCCGCTGAGACGAGCCTACGCTACGCCATCCACATCATCACTGCGTCCTCTCTAGTGTGCGCGAAACGGAAGGCGACGGAGGTGGACATCGAGGACATCAGCAAGGTGTACACGCTCTTTGTGGACGTTAAGCGCAGCACGCAGTTCCTGATTGAGTACCAGGACCAGTACATGTTCAATGAGGTGCCTGAGACTGCTGCGGAGCCTCCCGTGACAGCCTGAAAGCGCGTGGGTCGTAGTTAGACAGACGTAGGCAAACCTTTCCTAAAATCAGGCAGAATGATGTCTCTGGGAGCCCCACCTCTGTGACCTGTTGGCAGACCGAGAGGAGAGGGCTGCCCATAGGTTGCACTTCATAGCACAGATCGCCATGAGTCACTGTAATGCAGTGTGATAATACAAGAAGGCTCCATTGATGCGTCGTGCCACAAGACTGACATTTTCACCCACTTTTCCGAAAGAAAATGCTGAGTACATTTTCGCTTCTCGCTTTTTATTAAAGAATGCACAGTATCTCATCTCAGCTTCAACGCCACTCAAAACGCCGTGCATGCTCATGATGAATTTATTCCGATTACGGTTGCATGACACATGGAAATAGATGAATATGGTTCTTGTCCCCACCCACCCACACCGTCAGAAAGCAGCCACGGTCATGAGGTTCTCATGACATGGATGCTTTCTGAAGAGCAGTGGCCAGCAAGGTATCGACCAACAGCCCGCCTCACAGCACCGGCTGGTAGTGAAGCGCCTCCGGAAACTCGTGAGCCAGGTTGGCGTAGAGGCCAGATACAAGATGTGCGTAAATTGAGTACTTATCCCACTTTTGAATACGAGGGAGCTCGGCCACTCTGAGCGGCAGGCGGAGCATGGACGGCTCATACGTAGCCCCAAGGTGCTCGAAAGCGTCCAGCAGGTGCGTGGACGAGCCCTTGCTATGCTCCAAGGAACCACCGTTCAAAAGCTTGGCATGCGCCACCTCCTGAAACCCATGACTCACGCATCGAAGGCATGCCAGGCTCTGCAGGCTCATCCTGGACAATACCTCGTCCAAGGTTTGAGGGTCGAGCAACCTGTGCCATTCCCCCGCGCCAGGTATCGTCTGTTCTGAGGTCACCGACCTAGGGGACCCCAACTCCTCAAGCTCACTCACAAGAACGGAGCATGGGGAGTCCAGCCCTGCCTTAAGTCGTGTATTATTTCCCGGCACCTTGATTGGCGAGTGCATTGGGGTAGAGTACCCATCGCTTGAGCTCGACTGCAGATGTCTGGCCGGCGAGGTTACCTCCGGGTCGGTCGCCCATTCCTCCTCGTCCCACACATGCGGGTGAGACTTCACGCTGATGAGCTACAGCAGACAGAATGACGGGGTCAGACAACGAGGGCAACGCACACAATTGTGTCGACTGAATGACGAAGCCCTCGTCAAGATGATATGGGAACAAATTATTACTTTGTCAGAAATGAAGGTGAGGGGAAGTATCGAGGGACACACACTGGTGCGAATGAAGTTCAGGATTTCGTGAATCAGCGAGGGGGGCTACCTTTGCCATCCAGGGGTTCTTGCACAGCCTCATAGACATGGCGGTCCCCACCCGCAGCAAATCTTCCCACATATGTTCATACCGAGCCTGCGCCTCCTCCGTCATTAGCTCCTCCGGATGCGTCACCACCAGCGTACAATACTTGTCGGAAGGGAGGGGTTTGTGCTGCGTGCGGCCAGCCATTATGGAAGGAGCAGAACCCACTCTTTCCAAGCCAGGCTGAAACCTGAGACACAGCATAAGTTCATTTGCCAGTCTCGCTCGCTCGCGAACAGCGTACCATCACACCGTTTTGAGGGTAAAAGCGCTACAGCGGCTTCGCGCCGTAGCACCGATCCGGACATAAAAAACGTAAGGGTACGGCTCCCGGCAATACGCGAGCGGTCGCAGTAACTATCCACATACTCCTACATCGCATTGTAAGTGTTTTAGTAAGATTTTCACCTACGACGCTAAAAACGCCGCGGCTCATTTAAGACGCATGCACGGACGAGGTCGAGGGGGTAGGTGGGCCGTGATCAACTGCACATGGGATGGGCTCAACTTTGCAGTTGTGCGATAGCGAACAGTCTGGATTATGTTGGGGCGTCTGCCTTACGTGTCGATATAACGAACACCAGGTAATAGTCATAATGCAGGTGCGCTCTAACGCTAGACACGAGGGTCATACCGAGAGCACCGACGCTTTCTTGAACCACGAGGCACTTCCACGATCGTCGGTGCGGGCATCTTGTCCAAAGAACGTCGTCTAGCTAAGGTAAGCACGTCCTCGATACCCCACCACGGCACGCGAGCCAGCGTAAAAACCGTCAACCCTGGCTATGTTCGACAGAAAAGAATAAGTGCAATAGAGATTCACTCGTCTAACCCTCCTGGCTTTGGGCTAAGGCACTCTTCGTTGCCCCGACGTCTCCGCCCAATGGTCCTCCTCGGGTAGGCCGCCGTCGGGCGGTAAGCGCTGCACGTGCGCCAAGGCAACGAACAACTGTACGGGTTATTTTAATGACAGCCCCTATTGGTGCCAGAACACGCACAGCCGCTGCCCGAGTGTTTTCGTAATCAATGCGTATGATCCTCGCTGACTTTGAGTAACGGTGCAGCCATCAGCAAATAACGATGCAGCCAAATCCAGATTTTAAATTGTAAAAATCCGAAATTCGAGAGCAATACATCGCTATATGGCCAATTTGTTGGGTTCGCTGTACATTGAAATACGTCGCTAAATAAATGGCCGGACTGATCGATAATCCCGGTCGTAGTAATAATCAGGGTTCATCGCACCGCATGCGAAGACCCCCCGCCTTGCTTCGAGATGCTGGCGTGGATAAAGCGGCCGCGTTGGTGGAACAAGTTGCAAGGGAATCAAGTATGCGATCATGAAAGCAAAACGGGCGGTGCGTTGAGTTCAAGGTCAACTTCCATACCAGCAAGGGTTGAAACAAAAAGAGGCCTTAGCAGTCACGTAAAGTCACCGACGAGAAATTGGGACGGAGCACATTAGCGACATTCGCCGACCGTATCTATCAAGAGGATATATCTTAAGTACTGCAAATAACCCGCACAAGCAGAAAACACACTGCACATCACTGTCGACTGAAAATAGCTCGCGCCTCGCGGCAAAGCCAAAAGTGGCAATTTACCTGGACAGCTGCACCTCTCGTAACTGTGGGCTTAAACAACTCTCCCCACTGGCTCCCAACCACAACAGACAAATTGGGTCGCTGGTGCTGTAGTGGCGAAAGCTGACCTCGGCGCTGCTGTAGTGGAATCCCCACGTGCTGTCGCTTCTCGCCATAGGCATTAGCCGTTCGTACCATCAGTAGTTAGCTGTCTTTATGGGCATCACTGCAGTCTACATGTACGGGTACATTGCATTGCAGGGCTGCTTACACCATGCGTAATGATGACGAAAACTGAACTTCAGGTGCAGGAGGTACCTGGGCTGCTATCTTTTAATTACAAAAGTAGGCACATTATGAGCACGGACATAGAAAAAGGGACGGGCAAACATTAGGGCAAGAGTGACAAGAGGATCACGGAATCCAAAGCACGGCAAAAGGAAGTGTGCACTAAATAAAACAGGTACCCGGTGGCATTGCAAATTAGATATATATTACAAAAGCATTGCAGACACGCGACATCGCCGTCCATGTGGCTCACGCGGACAACGTCTTGCGCGGTTTGTCCACCGCCGCAGACGGTGTGGAGGCCGCTTCTTCCTCGGTTGGAATGCCTTCTCATGCCATAGCGCTCTCCACCCCCGCCATGAGCCGCAAGCGTCCCCGTGCTTCCTCGTGTGGCGCGTGAGGCGCCGTTTGTCGCTTGTCCACGTTTGGCATTCTCATCGTTGCCTAGGAGTTTCCTTAGTTGAATCTGCTAGACTTACGCACAATGTAGTGCTTCCTTTCGCCGTGCTTTGGATTCCGTGATCCTCTTGTCACTCTTGCCCTTTTGTTTCCCCTCCCATTTTCCATGTCCGTGCTCATGTTGTTCTTCGTGTAATCCAGACACGATGAGGACATGGAAATAAACTATAGATGGAGCGGGTTTAGCAACCATATACCACCATCACATCGCGGGGAGTTTTTTGTGTAGTGGATGTAGGCAGTACGAACTAGTGATGAGTTACGCATTGGAAAAGAGCGCTAGAAAATTCCGGTTTTCTAGGCGCGTAGCACCAAGCCTTCTTAAGGCCTTCTAAACCCGACCTATGGGTCGGGCGTCATTCTCTCTAGTAAAACCGACTGGCAATCTTGTGCGACAAGTATAGTCATGCAACATTACATTGCATGATATTGTACATGTACTCGTGACTAAATGGGCGCCCGCCGGCGGCGCAGCGGCGGCGGCCCCGGAGAGGGGTGCGCTTGCATGCCCGTCGGCACCTACCTGTAGCCTCCACGCGGTTGTGGCGGTTAGCCTCTGAAAGCTAAACGCTAGCACAAATCTGTTCTAGTCTGTCTAGTTCTGTTGTTGCAAGATGGCAAATGATGTTGTCGAGAGGCAATTGATGAAAGAAGTTTCACTGCTGTACTTGGGCAGTAGATGTTGTAAGTGAACAAAGGAATTGTTAAAAGGTTCTGTCACCTCCCTCTACTGCACTGGGCTTAAATAGGTTTTAGCCCAGACTAGTCACGCCTGCAAGCTACGCTTACGTGTCAGGCGTTAGTGCTGCTCAACCGTCGTCATCCGCCTCGAGACGCGGCCTGCCTAGCATTGGGTCTCACGACGCGGCTCCTTCTGCATTGGAGAGCTCGCTCTGGCGCGTCATCTGGCTGGTTAGATTAATTATGCATATCTGTACGTACCGGGAGGTACTGGTCGTACTGTAGCATCAGCACCATTACAATATTGCAGTAGCGACGTACCCACGAGTATACGTCCGTCCTGTGGAAAAGCACGAATTGATATCCGTAACGAGTACCTGTACAATGTCCTGCAATGTACTGTTGCAGGACTGTACTCGTCACACTCGTACCCTCCCCCTCTTGACAGATCAATGAGGCCGCCGCGAGGCAGACCTCCGTGGTTCTTGGCTCCTTTACTGAAGCAGTTACTGGGACTCAGGAATGCGCGCTGGGTGAGCGTGCATGAAGTCATTGTATGCCTGAGTCTTGGCGAATTTGTGCCATTGGGGCGTCTCCAAGAATTCTTGTAACGCAATTGTTCGATGCACCTCGTTCAACCGGTGCCAGACAGGTGGAATGTCGTCATCACTGAAGTGCGTCATGAAGAGCAAATATTTGCCTCGTCGTCCTGGTAGCGACTTGATGCACACAACAGAGATGTGTGAGACGTCAAACTCCTCGTCGTCTCCTTCAGGTACAGTTACCGGGACAGCTGGTCGTAGTGGAGCGGTAGAGCAGGGCCGTAAGTTATTAACGTGGAACACAGGGTGTAAGCGTACTGTCGCTGGTAGTTTCAATCTGTAACTGTGTTTTCCAATCTGCTCCTCCACTGGAAAAGGGCCGAGCTGTCTGTCTCTGAGTTTCCTGTTCGGTTGTCCTCTGAGAAAGAGATTTGCTGTGACGACTGACACCTTGTCTCCCTTATCGAAGTGTGGAGCTGTAGACTGCTCTGTGCGCGCCTGCATCTCGTCCTTATGTAGCTGTAACACAGAGCGTACCAGGCTGTGTACTTCCTGTAACAATCTCAACCGTTCTGTTGCGTCTTGTGAAATTTGGATCGATGGTCGCATGCTGAAGAGCAGGTCAGGAGGCTCCTCAGGAGAAAAACCAAAGTTAGCCTCGAACGGTGTGTGCTCAATTCCGAGTGCACGCGAAGCATTGTACGCAAACTCCACTTGCGGTAAAAGTGTCGACCAGTCAGAGCCATCATAGCAACAGAAGCAACGAAGAAGCTGCTGAAACGTGCTGTTCACGCGCTCTGTCAGTCCGTCTGTTTCTGGGTGTCGGCTGGTAGACATGTTCAAACGCGTTCCAAGGCGTCTCCAAAGTGTCTGCCAGAAGGCGCTGACAAATTTCGGGTCGCGGTCGCTGATTAGCACACGGGGCAGTCCATGTAAACGGTAGACTCCCTGTAAAAACAAAGTTGCAGTTTCTTCGGCAGTAATCGACTCTGTGCATGGCAGAAAATGGGCCATTCGAGTTAGATGGTCTACTACTATCAGCACACTGTTAAAGCCGTTGCTCTCAGGCAAGTGTGTCAGGTAGTCAAGACCAACTGTGTGCCACGGTCTGGGTGGAACAGGCAATGGGTAAAGAGTCGCGGCCATCTGCGGTCGAATCTTCGCTCGTCGACACACGACGCAGCGTTCACAAAAATCTTTCACATCTTGGCGGATTCGTTTCCACCAGAATCTGTCGAGTGCTTTAGCAAGAGTGCTAGCAACTCCTCTGTGACCGGCTGACGAACTTTCGTGCAGCTCTGCGATCAATCTCAGTCGGAGCTCAGAGTTCTGTGGAATACAGAGGCGATTGAGACGCCAAAAATACCCATCTCTGGCTTCTATCCGGCTGTCTCTTGTCCACTCACCATCGTCCCCATAAAACGAATCTCGTGAGAACCCCTCGCGAATGAGATCAGCGAACTCAGGGCTCAGCTGCAACGCGTTAACAGTCAGTGAATTTAACTGTGCGTCTTCAAACAGCAGCTGGGACTTCCGTCGTAATTCTCGATCTGACGGAACCTCGCCATCCCAAAATAAGGGTACTGTGGCCTGAGGTACGAAGTCTGGACGCCGGCTTAACGGGTCGGCTTCGTTCAGAGCTCCCTTGCGATATGCAAGTGTCATCGAGCCCACAAACGGTTGCAAATCCCGCAGGTATCTTGCTTGCCGCTTGTTCAGCCTGTTGTTCGGTTGCGTGAGCAGATGCCGCAGTGTGTCGTGGTCTGTTACGACAAGGAACTTAGAACAGCCTTCAAGATAGCACCTCCAATGCTTGACAGCTTCGCATACGGCCAAAGCTTCTAAGTCGTA
The DNA here is from genome assembly GCA_026401115.1 of Tetraselmis chui. NCBI lineage: Eukaryota > Viridiplantae > Chlorophyta > Chlorodendrophyceae > Chlorodendrales > Chlorodendraceae > Tetraselmis > Tetraselmis chui. Next base: position 45,229 of record JAPMLY010001857.1, on the reverse strand, counting down.
CGCAGAGTAAGTGTTATCACGCTCAGCTGGATTCAGCTTACGCGCCCAGTAAGAGACTGGTTGAAGACCGCCTCCTTGGTCTTGCAACAGGACTGCTGCAATCCCCACTGTTGAAGCATATGTAGCCACGGTGAACGTCGCGTCCGAGCCGACCTCCGGAAGGATCAGGCATGGCGCGGAAATGAGCCGTAACTTGAGAGTCTCGAAGGCTTCCAAACAGGCCGGCGTCAGCGTAACCTTCTGTGGCTGGGACTTCCGCAGTAAGTCCGTCAATGGAGCCGTAAGGTCGCTAAAATGGTGTATAAATCTCGCATAGAAGTTGCAGAACTGTACGAAACTGCGAACCTCCTTCTGCGTCTTGGGCACTGGCCAGTCTGCAACGGCCTCGACTTTCTTTGTGGAAACCGAAATTTTCCCGGCTGACACAGTGTAGCCCAGATACTCCATTTCTTGCAATCCGAAAAAGCATTTCTTAAGGCGTAATTTCAGCCCTTCCTCCTTGAATCGCTGTAGCACTAGACGTAGGTGCTCCAGGTGCTCTTCCAGAGTTCGACTGTAGATACAGACGTCATCCAGGTAGACTGTCACGAACTTATGTAAAAAGTCGCGAAGAATGTCGTTCATCATCCTCTGAAATGTTGCTGGTGCATTGCACAGTCCAAACGGCATGGCGACCCATTCCATTAAGCCATCAGGGGTCTGAAAAGCCGTCTTGTGAACGTCCTGATCACGCACTCGAACTTGCCAGAATCCAGAAGCGAGGTCGAGGTGTGTATAAAAATTCGCGTCCTTAAGTTCGTCCAGTGTGTCATCCACTCTCGGAAGTGGGTAGGCGTCCTTACGCGTAACCTCGTTAAGGCCTCGGTAGTCAATGCATAGACGTAGTGAGCCATCAGCTTTCCGCACAAAAAGAATTGGCGAGCCGAACTCACTGTAGCTGGGACGTATCAAACCAGCTTCCACTGCGTCTTTGAGCTGTCGATTAAGCTCAGCGCGCTCTGCCGGTGACAGTCGGTTCAGACGTTGACGTCGCATCGGGCCAGCTGTTTCAATGGGATGATCCCACTGTCGGCTTACAGGTGGAGAGTCGACAGGTTGAAGTAACTCCGGGAAGTCATCGAAGAGTGTCGACCGGAAGTTGTCACGTTGTTCTGCCGTTAGTTCCTCTCCAGTGTGGAAATCCGTCTGTTGTTCAGCCGCTGACGTAAGTTCGATGACGTAAAAATCAGCATGACGTCCTCTGCTGCGGCGCGTCTTGCGCATGAGCTTCTGAACTTTCGTAGATGACAGTAGCAGACACTCAGGGCGTCGTTCCTCGAGTGTAGTCTCCACAGCTGTACCGTCCATCAGTGTAAAAATTCTGGTTGTACCAAATTGTAAAGAGGCATGTTCGTCATCAAGCCATGGTAAACCCAGGATTAAATCAGCTGTGCGTAAATCACGTAGAACGTAAAAAGTCCTGTGAAATTCATGTCGAGCCAACTCAAAAGTGACGTCACAAACTGTAGTAGAAGTCACTCGTTGTCCGTTAGCGAGTCGAACTGGAGTCTTACTTGCAGACTTCCGAGTCTGTAAAGCAAAGCGTCGTACAAAGTCCTCTGACACAAAGTCAAGCGTCGCTGCGCAGTCCACTAATCCAGAAATGTGGTGTCCGCCATCAGGAGTTTTTACTGTCAGCTCAGTTCGAATTAACGGGCGAGCTTATGTGAGGTCAGTCAGTAGTGCTGTAGTGGCGAAGAAAATTGTCGCAGCGTAGCGATGGACTGTTGCGAGTCGTCCGTTGGTACAGGTACCGCGTCGGGTTGATCAGGTGTTGTAGGTTCCAAAGAGTCGTTAAACGCACAATCTGCGTCGACTAACCATAGTTGCACAGGCCAAGGGGCTGGAGCAACCACCTCCTGTTGTGCAGGGTTCTCCAGTGACTGACGTGTAAAAAGCTGTGTCCTTGCTGGGAATTCTTGAAAAAGTTTCCAGTGCTTAGTCACCTGAGTAAATTTCGCCCACTTTGGTAGCACAAATACAGCCATCGTAGATGTCGGAGATGTTCGACGACAATCCTCAAAATGCTGCGCTATTTGCTCAGCTAACTCCCAGGGTGGATTGATGAACACCCGTTCTCCTGTCAAATCTCCGTCTAGAATCGAGTCACTCGGCGAACAGTGAGGTAAGTCACCGTGCGAGTTCAGACCTTCATCATCAGCACATCCTTCCAACGTGAAGTTGAAACGTGCATGCCGAGAGTCAAAGACTGAGTCAACCAGTTTCCAATCAACTGAACGTCTGGTTACAGGTTTACGACTCTGTCTCTGCTTAATCTGACGACGACGACCTGCCACTAGTGTTACAGGTGTCGCAACTGTAGTCGATGGAGATGTCGAAGGTGTATCGACGACCTCTGTCGCTAGCAGTGTCTCAGAATGAACAGTAGATGTAGCCGGCTGCTCCAGTTCATTTGTAGAACAGCCTTGCCACCATCATTGCTTCTTAGGTTGCATCGGTGCCTTGCCTTTGAACTCCGGGCATTGGAACAAGCGGTGTCCCTTCTTGTGGCACTTGAAGCAAAGTCCCTCGTCCATGTGTCGTTTGCGCTCCTCAGGTGTCATCGCATTTGCAAGCGAATTAAAATCTTCACGACCAGATGTCTGACCACGTCCACCATTGTTGCCACCTCCACGTCCACGTCCGCGGCCACGTCCACGGCCACCTTTGTTACGTTTCCAAATGTTAGAGGCTTCCTCGAGAGGGTCATCATAGTTGCGCTTGCGTGTAGGCTGGGCAGATGGTCCAGCAGCAGACCTCGCATTGCCGAGTTCCGGCGAATCTGTCACGACGTTATTCAAAAAGTTTTGCAGCTCCACTAGCGTAGTCTGGTATCCTAGTTGAGCTCGGTGTGACTTAGCCAGTTTCTTGAGCGCATCGTTTGCCAGGCCATTAATGAAGCGTACACACTGCACCTCAGCTGTCAGGTTTTGACGAGACCGACGTAAGTAGTCGTTGTACTGTTTAGTGTAGATTGCGTAACTCATCGTGTTGTTCTGCGTAAAGTTCATCAAAGCGTTAATCGCGTCGTCCTGAATGTTCGGAAGAAACGTCGACTTGCGTAAGTCCTCAACAAGCTCGTTGTACGTAGATGGAATTGGAGGCTGATTTTTCCGGTTCAACCACCACCCACCAAGGTGTCCAGAAAACTGTGAAGTAACCCAGAACACTGCATTGTACGTGTCGGCCGCAATTCCAAGCATTATAAAACGCTGAGGCTGTGCTTCAAGCCAATCCTCCAGTACATTAGGTACCTGACCATTCTGGTACGGTGAAGTAATAGCAGCCTTACGCTGAGTCTCCGTGAGAGTCACAGATAGTCCAGCAAGGTTGTGGGTAGGCATCGGTGTTCCCATTCGTAAATCTGTAGGTCCCACTCCAGTCATTCGGTTGATGTGTCCAACAATCAGCAGCCAGACAGAACCAGAGTCGACCGTTGTAAACCGGGGGTACATGTGGAACTGCCTCGGGATAGACGTGTCGTCTTGCATGACTGGAACATGTTGTGTCATTGCTCGATAGAAAGATTCCCACTGAGCCACGTAACCGAAGTGAAGTAACTCACTCTTGTGCTTCTTAGCACGAAGTAACCCTGTCTGTGCCGGCGTAAGTGTCAGACCGTCAATGTTGATGGATTCCGGGACGACGTAAGTGCCATCCGGATTAACTGTCGACTGTTCCAAAACAGCCTGCTCGACCTGAGCAGGTGTACGTAAGTTGTTCGTAGCAAACAGGACAGGAATAGATGCCGAGTACACGTAAACAAGCTGTCGTCCTTGAGGTAGTGTAACGTTAACAGGTTCACCACTCAACAGCGTCAAATCATCCGATGTCAGAACAAGACCGGTCTCCTCGTGTAACTCGCGAATAGCAGCGTCGACAGGCTCTTCGTTAGGTAAAATAGAGCCAGCTGAGAACCAAGTTTTACCAGAACGAGGCTCACGCTGAAACACCAACTTCAAATCCGACGATTTAGTTCCTCCGACGTGAATTACCAAAACCACGTAATGTCCAGCTCCGAGAGAAGCCATCTCAACTCAAGCAAACAACGTCGAGCAGATCAACGAGCAACGAAAGCGTGCGTCGACCAAAGAGCTCCGAAACCAGTGTGGCGGTTAGCCTCTGAAAGCTAAACGCTAGCACAAATCTGTTCTAGTCTGTCTAGTTCTGTTGTTGCAAGATGGCAAATGATGTTGTCGAGAGGCAATTGATGAAAGAAGTTTCACTGCTGTACTTGGGCAGTAGATGTTGTAAGTGAACAAAGGAATTGTTAAAAGGTTCTGTCACCTCCCTCTAATGCACTGGGCTTAAATAGGTTTTAGCCCAGACTAGTCACGCCTGCAAGCTACGCTTACGTGTCAGGCGTTAGTGCTGCTCAACCGTCGTCATCCGCCTCGAGACGCGGCCTGCCTAGCATTGGGTCTCACGACGCGGCTCCTTCTGCATTGGAGAGCTCGCTCTGGCGCGTCATCTGGCTGGTTAGATTAATTATGCATATCTGTACGTACCGGGAGGTACTGGTCGTACTGTAGCATCAGCACCATTACAATATTGCAGTAGCGACGTACCCACGAGTATACGTCCGTCCTGTGGAAAAGCACGAATTGATATCCGTAACGAGTACATGTACAATGTCCTGCAATGTACTGTTGCAGGACTGTACTCGTCACACGGTGGGCGCTGGTAACCCCATAGCCGTGCCAGGCCTGGCACGGTAGGGGGCTGAACGAGGTACCGACAGCTGCGATCCGCAGGATCAGCAGCTGTCGGGAAGCCATGTACGGAGGGTTTTGGAAAAACATAATATCCGTACACCGGCACAGGGATCTCCCGCTCGGCCAGTCCGATATGTCTTTTCCGCCACTAATTACTCGCAGATTCTCTCCCGACGATGGGGCGGGGGCGGCGTCTGCGAAATATGTTTTGGCGAAGAAGGGTTCGGACTGATCAGCGGAGGGACGAGGGTGTTGGAGCTGGCGGCGGACAGCTGGGAAGCAGCGCTAGGGCACGGCGCTCGCTAGCAGTCGCCGGCCCTACGAGAGCCTTAGGTCTCCCCTGGGGGCGAGGCCTGATGCTATGCATGACGGAGGTAGGTCGCAGCCGGAGGAGATGCACGGTCTGGCGGCGGCGGTCATTAGGATGGCCCGCCGCCGGAAAAGCCCGGTACGGGGGGTTTTTGGAAAAATTCCCGTACCCACCATCTTTTGAGGACCGGCGACTCGATCCATGTGTTCTTCCAACCCCTTCCCTAGTCGGTACCCCGTTATCGATAGGCTGCCTGAGGCAGTGTGCCTAGGGTTATCGTAACGGCACACTGCTCGTAAAGGCGGCCCCCTAACAACGTAAACCACCGGGGGAGGGTACGGACGGCCACAGCGCGATCGGATAGGTGTTGGAAACAGACGGGAAAAGGACAGGGGACAGGAGAAAATCTTGCTCGGGGGCAGGAGAGCCAGCCGGACACCGTCTGCAGCCTAGTTATTTTCTCTTCTCAGCCCCCGAAGGAGGAGAGAAGACTCGGCTAGGTGGCGAGCTGCGTCGGATGGAGCGGCTAATACCTCGGGCGGGGTTGAGCACGGATCGAGGCGGGACCGACGACGACCTATGCGAGGGGGGTTTTTCACCTGCCTTTCCCCCCAAGCTCCGGCACGACCGGAGTCGCACAGGAGCCGAGGTCAAGCAGGTTCGCCTCGACCAGCTCAAGCTGAACAGCCTTGCTAATCAGCGACCCCGCAGCGGCTGGAGCAGGCCGCGTATCGTGGAGACTAGCGACATTTTGTATTTCATACTGTATCCAAAAGAATTACGTATAGATCAGAAAATAATAAATACCTTGATACGGGTATGTTTTAGACGATATCATCACTGCCATTGGAGAGGTTGGGATTAGTGGTTCACGGTCTACCTCACGCTTCTAAGTCCAGTTAGGCGTAGCAAAAGGGGGGGCCCAGAGACTCCAGCCGGTTTATTGGTATTGGAGTGTTTAATTTCAAATTTCAATTTCGTGACTAAATGCAATTCGTGCTTTTCCATCGGAAGGACGTACATCGTGGGTACGTCGTTACAACAATTTAGCGAGGGAATTGTACTACTAGTACCCCCCGGTATGTACAGTAAATCTAACTAGATAGACGACGCGATGGACGAGGTTCCCAATGTTGAACGAGGTTCCCAGTGTTGGACGAACTGCGTCGCTAGTTGCAACGGTTGGAAAGCCCTAGCACCTAACACGAGGATCAAGCGAGAGCACGTGCAGGCTAGATAGGCGAAACATGTTAAAGCCTAGTGCAGTAGAGGGAGGTGACACAACTTTTTAAGAATTCCTTAGTTGAATTACAGTATATTGTTAAGTACTAACAATTAAACATCTTCTCATCTCTTCCTCCATCTGCACTTCCACATGCAATAACAGCAGCAGCAAGCGGAACATAGCATATTTGTGTTTGCAGTTAGCTCACATAAGGCAAACTGCCACATTGGCTTCGGAGCTTTGTGGTCGACGTACGCGTTCGTTGTTGCTTAATTCGCTGGACGTTGTCTTATTAATTCGAGATGGCTTCTGTTCGACGTGGTAAATACGTTATGGTCGTACTGTCTGTCGGAGGTTCCAATGCCTCTGGCATTAAACTCGTTTTACAACGTGAACCCCGTACCGGTAAAAGTTTGTTTCTTGCCGGTTCGATTTTACCTAACGAAGAGCATGTCGATGTTGCCGTTCGCGAGTTGTTCGAGGAAACTGGCCATCCTTTGACTTCCGACGACTTAACCATGTTACGTAACAAGCCGGTTCGAGTGTCGTTACCTGAAGGGGAACACCATCTTGTTTACGCCTTCTCAACATATGTTCCGGTACCTTACGTGACAGCTAATTTACCAACTCCACCTAAAGTTTCGCAAGTTGTTATTGCCTAGTCGACATTCAATCCTTATTGCACTGACGTTGTTCCATAATCGATAGACATTGACAGTCTTTCGCTTACACCGTCTAAGACTAGGTTACTTCTTGCTTCTCAACGTAGATTCGATTTACCTCACTTCGGTTACGTGGCTCTATGGGGGGCTTTTCGAGGCGCTATAATATTTAAGCATTTGTTCTCTACTTGTCTCACGAAGACACATCGTTACCGAGGCTACTTTGGTTCTTGCCCCGGTTTACAGCTGCCAGTTTTGGCTCTGTGTGGATGTTGATCAAGGGGTACATTAATCAGTTGTGTGGAGAAACCCCGACTAATTCATGCATGGGAGTTTTGGCTCCTACAACTCACTTTATTGGTTTGACCGTATCTCTCACTGAGACGCAGCGTAAAGCTGCAATTAACTCTATGTACCAGACATATCATGACGCACGTGAACTTGAAGACTGCCTCGAGGCGCAACCCCTGCGCTTCGCCATGCTTGGGATTAACGCCGACCCGTACAACGCTATTGTGTGGGTTACGTCTAAATTTTCTAGACCTCTGAATATTTGGTGGCTTAATCGTAAACAACATGTTTGTATTCCATACTCGTTCGAGTCTCTAGTGGGTGTGATTCGCAAAACGTCACTTCTGCCATCCGGGAAGCATCCGGGATGACGCACTAAACGCCATGCTTGGACTTACGCAAGGAAACCTAAGTTACGCCGCCTACACCCTATTGTTCAACGAGTTTTTACGAAGGTCCCGTCAACCTCTTACGGATGATCTTCAGTGTGTTCGATTCATCAATGAACTCGCTAATTTTCAGTTGCAGACTCGTGCCAAGTCCCATCGTTCGCGGCACACGGGTTCCAGTTTACCCTTGGTGGAGCAGCAATTTTTTTGGACGACCTCGTAACTGATTCGCCACATATGGGTCGTGCTAGGCCAACACCTACCCAATCAACTACACATGGCGGAGGGTAACCTACCAAGAAGCGACCTAACGACGACCCAATGGTCGAGGCATCATAACGTTGGCAACGAGGCGAGGGGGCAGGGTTTGGTCGAGGTCATGGTCGGAGAAATGGACGTGGAGGCCGTGGCCGAACTTCTCCAAACATTGGCCGAATTGACTTCGACGCCATACATGGAGCTTTAACCCCGCAAGAGTGAGCGCAAACTACATCAAGAGGAGGGGCTTTGCTTCAAATGCCACAAGAAGGGGCACCGTGTCTTCCAGTGCCCGGAGCTTACATGCACGGAGGCGATCGGCGGTCCATTTAAGCAGAAATGATGGCGGCAAGGCTGCTCTTCCGACGATTTGGAACATCAATCTACATCTGCTCGTCGTCCTGAGAAATTGTTAGCGATAGAGACTATCGAGTCACACTCGACACCTCCATCGACTACCGTCGCAACACCTGCGAAATTAGTAGCATGTTGTCGTCGTCAGGACAAGCAGAGAGAGTTGTAGACCTATGACAAGACGTTCAATTGATTGGAAACTAGTTGGCTATGCTTTCGAACCTCCGCACGCACGTTTTAACTTCACCTTGGAGGGTTGTGCTTATGCCGAGGGTTTTAACTCGCACGGTGACTTACCTCAATGTTCGTGGAGTTACTCCATCTTGGAGAGAGACTTCAGTGGGGCAGAGCGTGTATTCATCAATCCACCCATGGAGAGTTGGCATGACAGATCGGTCATCATTTTGAGAGTTGTAGGCGTACAACTCCGACATCTACGATGGTTATGTTCGTTCTTCCTACTAAGTGGGCTAAGTTCAACGAGCTCACTCGACACTGGAAAGTCTACCAAGAATTCCCAACGAGGACACATTTGTTTACTCGCCAGTCGTTGGACGATCCTATTTAGCAAGGGTTGGTTGCTTCAGCTCCATGGCATGTTCAACTTTGGTTAGTCGACGCTGATTGTGATTTTTACGACCCAGCCCCGACTACAATTCTTGATGAACCCACCTCGGTACATGTACCACCAGACGACACTAAAGCGACCATCGCTATGCTACGATAATTTTCCCCGGAAGCTACCGCCATGTTAACGGACGTCACCGAAGCTCGGCCCCTAATTCGAACCGAGTCGACTCTAAAAACTCCTAATATGGCGGACAACTAATTTATGGATTAGTCGAATGCGTTGCGACTCTTGACTTCGTGCTAGAAGACTTTGTGAGACGTTTTTCCTTGTCAGCTCGTAAGTCTCAGACCAAGACGCCAGTTCGACTTGCCAATGGTTAACGTGTGACGTCTTCAACAATCGGTGAAATCACCTTCGAGCAGCTCGCCACGAGTAACAGCGGAATTTTTACGGTTTACGTGATTTACGCGCTGCTGACTTGGTACTCGGTTTACCATGGCTTGATGACGAACACGCACCTTTACATTTCGGCACGACGAGTGTGTTTACGTTGATGGATGGAACAACAGTGGAGACTCAGATCGAGGAGCGAGGTCTTGAGTGTCTCCTACTGTCCTCTTGCAAGGTTGAGAAACTCATGCGCAAGACGCGCCGCAACAGATGACGTAACGCTTATTTGTACGTAATTCACATCTCGCTAGCAGCGAAACATCCGGCGGAATTTCGCACTAGAGACGAGCTGACTGCAAAACATCGTGAAAACTTCCGGTCGTTACTCTACGATGACTTCCCGGAGTTGTTGCAGCCAATGGATACGCCGCATATAGTCGATAGTGGGATCATCCCACAGACACAATTGGCCCGATGAAACGTTGGTGTCTTAAGATATTGTCACATGGAGAGCGCACTAAGATTAATCAACAGCTCAAAGACGCAATGGATGTTGGCTTGATTCGACAAAGTCACGGTGAGCTCGGCTCACCCATTCTTCTTGTGCGCAAGGCTGTTGGCTCGCTTTGATTGTGCATTGACTACGGCGGTATTAACGAGGTTACGCGTAAGGACTCTTACCCGCTTCCGCGTGTGGATGACACCCTCGACGAACTTAGTGACGCATTTTTTAACACTTATCTTGATCTCGAGTCTTGCTTAATTGAGTGGGTCGACATGCCATTCGGACAGTGCAACGCGCCAACGACATTCCAACGAATGATGAATGACATCTTACGCGACTTTTTACCTCGACAACGTTTGTGTCTTCAGTCGCACGCTAGAGGAACACATGGAGCACATGTATCTTGTTCTCCAATGCTTCAATGAGGAGGGTTTGAAGCTACGCCTTAAGAAGTGTTTCTTCGGTCTTCAAGGCATGGAGTTCTTGGGCTACAATGTGTCGGTTGGTAAAATTTCAGACTCGACACAGGAAGTCGAGGCCGTTGCATACTGGCTAGTGCCTACGACGCAAAAGGAGGTTCGCAGTTTCGTCCACCTCCGCAAGTTTTACGCCAAGTTCATCCATAATTTCAGCGACCTTACGGCACCATTGACGGACTTACTGCGGAAGTCCCAGCCATAGAAGGTTACGCTGACGCCAGCCTTTTTGGAAGCCTTTGAGACTCTCAAGATGCGGCTCATTTCTGCGCAATACCAAATCCCGGACGCGATGGTCACCGTAGCTACATATGCTTCAACAGTGAGGATTGCAACAGTCATGTTGCAAGACCAAGGAGGGGGGCTTCAACCAGTCTCTTACAGGGTGCATAAGGCGCCCGCCTGCGGCGCAGCGGCGGCGGCCCCGGAGGGGGGTGCGCTCGCAAGCTCGTCGGTACCTACCTTTACCTCCACGCGGTGGGCGCTTGTAAGCATGTAGCCGTGCCAGGCTTGGCACGGTAAGGGGCTACTAAACGAGGTACCGGCACCTTCGATCCGCGTGATCATTAGTTGTCGGGAATCCATGTACGGAGGGTTTTGGAGATTAAAATGCCACTACAACAACACTAATATCGCCCGCTCGGGCAGTCCGAGATGCTTCTTCGCGACTTGATACTCCCATATACTCTCCCCATAAGGGCGCCCACCGGCGGCGCAACGGTGGCGGCCACGGAGGGGGTGCGCTCGCATGCCGTCGGCATCCCCCCACCTCCCCGTGGTGGGCGCTGAAAGCCCCGTAGCCGTGCTATGCTTGGCACGGTAGGGGACTAAGAGGGCCGACAATACGATTCGCGCGATTCGCAGCTGTCGGGAAAGCCGTGTACATATGGCTTTTGAATGAATAATTTCTGTACGCAACCGGTGCCAAGATCCCCCGCTCGGGCCGTCCAACAATGTTTTTCAAGACTGGATACTACTAGGATACCGTCCCATTAGGGGGTTTGGGGCATGCATCTTCAAGAGTGTGGGGTGGCGAGGGGGTGACGAACGGATCATCGGTGGGACGAGGGTGTTTGAGGTGATGGCGGATAGCCGGGAAGCAACGCTAGGGTATGGCGCTCACTCGACGTCGACCGAAAGGGGACAGTACGACGGCAACAACGAGGAGGTCTGTCGCGACGGGGGGAGCGGCGAGGTCTAGCGACGGGGTGATCCGCAGGATTAGCCGCCGCCGGAAAACCCGGTACGGGGGGTTTGAATAATTTCCGCACCCTCGCGGCCTTTTTGGATCCGGCCATTGCGACCGCGCACTACTCCACCGCTACCCACTATCGCTAGGCACACCTCATACTAGAGAGTGCGAGCCCGGATAAGCGCGCATGCTGGCACTCGAAACAAGGGTGCTCGATGGAGGCGCAAACGGTAGGTTGAGGGCTCGATCGCTAGCTGCTTTTCCAGACACGTACCCGGGTACCCGCACAGGAAAAACCGGGGAAACCATGGCCGAGAAAACTTTTCAGCGCGGCGGCAGGAGCGCTAGCTTTTTTGTCTCGTTGTCTCGGTCCCCCCCACATGCCCTCGAGGTGACTGGGGACCTCGACAAGGAGGAACGTCGCGTCGGTAGGAGGGGCTACGACCTTAGGGCGGGGCTTACGGGATGCGACGGCGGGATCGACGAGCCACCGCGTGAAGAGGGACTTTCGCTAGCCTTTCCCCTCCTTTCTCCGGCAAGACCGAAGTCATGCGGGAGCTAGATTGGGATGGCCCGTCGACCCTCTCGAACGCCGATCGGCCTAGGCCGGTCGGCAGCCCGGTGCGGTGAAGGTCGTAAAGCATTTTCATTTTGCATTTCTTAACAAGTGGATTCATTTTTAGATCTGTTTTTCTTAATTATGAAATCACTTATGTTTCTAATACTTAGGCGGGTGGGACTGTGGCAATTACTGCGGTTGCTTACAATTTTTAACCTCCAAGGAACGTCGGCACACATTGCATCTAGGTGTGTTGATAGGTGTACCTGTTGTAAGTAATACCTTCTACTTATTAATTATGGATAGATCATGTAAGCATACTAGATATGATTAGTACATGTCTAGATCGGACGTACCGAAAACCTGTTTAATTCGGTACAGAGCTGTCGCTAGGCTACAACTCTAACACTTATGTTGTCCCGACACCACGCCTCGGGCTGGTTGTCTCTGTGACTGTCCCTTTTGCGTGACAGTGACTGTAACAGTGTAACTACGTATGCGTCAGCTACCTTCCATACTAATCGTGTGTGCACGGTTCAACAATACCTAGTCGAAGAGCACCCGGCCCAATCGTTCTCCTAAGTGTCTTAGATGGCGGAGTATTGATGGTCGTTAGAGTGTTAGACAACACTTTGTCCAATTTGCCGATATTGTTATAATACAATTTCAATTTCTCCCGATAAGGAGGCGGGGGTGGTGCCTGTGAAATATTCATTGGCAAGGAGGGTATGGACGGAACAACGGTGGGATGCGGGTGTTGGAGCAGGAGGGTTGGAGGCGGACAACCGGGAAGCAGCGCCAAGGACGGGCGCTCGCTTGATATCGACCAACGCTCATGAGGTCGAGCATACCCATCCGCGTGGGTGGAAATCATCATTAGCAGCGAGGAGGACAGCCGCGGCGCGAGGAGCGGCACGGTATGGTTACGTTGATATTAGATCGACTGCCGCAAGAAAAACCCCATACGCAGGGTTGTGGTTAAAACTTCCGTACCCGGCACCTTTTGAGGTCGGAGCCCCGATCCTACCCTCCCACCCGTCCTTTCCTCTCGCCGGTACCCATCGATGTTAGGATGCCTCCGGCGGTGTGCTAGGGTTATCGCGAGTGCACACCGCCCACGGCGTCCCCATGGTCGCGTAAACCACAAGGAGAGGGTACTTGCGGTTTAGTACGGATCAGCCGGTGCCGGAAACAGCTCGCGGATGCCCGGGATAGGACAAGAGCACCGGGTGGTAACCAATTGTGGCTGCAGTTTTCTCCCCCTTATATCCCTAAGGGAGGGGAAAGCCTAGGCTAGGAGATGAGCTGCGATAGGAGGAGCGGCTATTATCTCAGACGAGGATGTGTGTGGATCGCGTCGAGACCTACGACGACCAAAGCGAAGGGGGTTTTCGCCTGCCTTTCCCCCCCAACTCCGGAGTCGCACATGAGCCTAGGTTTTGTAGGCCCGACTCAACCCACACGCGCTTACCAACTAGGCTGATCAACACCCTCGAGCGGCGGGAGCGGACCGCGCATCGTGGAGATAGCGACACAGTATTTTTCATATTTATCGTAGCGATAGACCATGTTTGTCCATGTATGATTTATATTATGTTGTTACTACCGACGAAGAAGGAGGGATTAGGAGACCCACGCCTTAAAGCCCTATCCTTAAGACCTAGATGGCAGCATTGGGAACGCCATGAGACAACAAGCGATTTATCATTACTTATTGCAAAAAAGAAAAACTATTGGGCGCGTAAGCTGAATTCAGTTGAGCGCGGCAACACTTACTCTGCGCACGATTTAGGAGCTTTGGCCGTATGCGAAGCGGTTAAGCATAAGGGGGAGGATACGAATGCGACGAGTACAATCCTAAAACAATATATTACATAACATTGCACATGTATTCGTTACTAAATCCTATTAGCGCTTTTCTATCGGAAGGACGTACATCGCTGGTACGTCGCTGCTCCTAATTAGCGAGGGTACGGATGCGTAATATACTACCAGTACCTCCCAATTCGTACATGTACGCACAGTAAATCTAACTATCTAGACGACGCGCTGGACGAGATTCCCAATACCGACGAACCGCGTCGCTAGTCTGTTTACAACCGTAAAAAAACTCTAGCACCTTGCACGAGGACCAAGCCAAAGCATGTGCAAGCTAGCTAGGCTAGAAGCAATTTAAGCCTAGTGCAGTAGAAGGAGGTGACATAACCTTTTCAATAATTCCTTTTCTCGTTTTAAATTTATTGTTAAACAATAACAGTCGAACGTCTTTTCATCCCTCCCTCCATATGTACTTTCATTTGTAGTAACAACAACAACAAACAACACCGAACATATTTGTATCTGCTATTAGCTCTCAGAAGGCAAACCGCCACACTTGTAACAACCAAGCGTTCGATTGACTGGAAGTTGGTTGACTATGTTTTCGAACCTATGCACGCACGATTGGAATTCACCTTGGAGGGTTGTGAGGGCGATGAGGGTCTAAATTCGCATGTTGACTTACCTCACTGTTCGCCGAGTGGCTTTTTCCTAGTATTGAACCATGCAAACACGGTTAGTGTGGAAGATAATTCACGCAAACGTAGTTACAATCACAGTCACGCAAACATGACACTCACAGCGACAACCTGCCTACATGCGTGGTGTCGGGACAACAAAAGTGAGAGAGCTGTAGCCTAGCGACAGCTCTGTACCGAGTCAAGCAGTCTATCGGTATGTCCGATCTAGACATGTAATAATCATATCTAGAGTAGCTTACATTAGCTATCTGCAACTAATACGTATACGGTATTACTTACAACACTCCCCCTGAAGGTAGCTACGGGATGAAGCGTTGCATTGGGTCTTGTCCTCCAAGGATCGCACTTCGGTGTCTTGCCAGTGCAGAACCTGGGAGGGGTTTGGTGAGCATGTCAGCCACCATCTGGTCTGTCGGGAGGTACCTCAACTTGATGATTCCCTGATCCACGTGGTCTTTGAGGAAGTGCCACTTCATACCGATGTGCTTAGTCTTCTCGCTGACCAAGGCATTCTGGGAGTATGCAATGGCGCTTTGGTTGTTCTCCCATATGGTGGTGGTTTCGGTGATGGGGGAGTTGAAGATTTCCCCCAGGAGTTGCCGGAGGTGGAGTCCCTCCTTGGTGGCGTCGGCCGCATAGTAGTACTCGGCTTCACACGTGGATTGAGCCACACAAGTCTGTTGTTTGGACTTGTAAATGATGGGCCCGCGTCCGAGGGTGAAGAGATAGCCGGAGCGAGACTTGCGGGTGCTGTTGTCGTTGGCCTAGTCAGCGTCGGCAAAGCCTGTGATTTGGAGGCTGTGGTCCAGCCCCCCCCCCCAACGTCAGGCGCATGTCGATGGTGCCATGAAGGTAGCGGAGGACCTTCTTAAGAGCCTGCAAGTGTGCCTCGGTGGGTGAGGCTTGGGCAGAGCCGAGGATGCTCAATGCCGTGGAGACATCGGGGCGCGTGCATACGGCTGCGTACTAGAGGCTGCCCAGGAGGCTGGGGTAGACGTCCTTGGCCACCCCGGTGAGAGAGGGCGAGGTCATGTGCGCGAGGCCGGCGAGAAAGCCCGGGTCCATGGGTATTGACGACGGCTTAGAGTCGGACATGCCGTACTTGGCGAGTATGTCGCGCAGGTACTTGGATTGGTCCAGCGAGATGGTGCGCGTGGAGCGATCGGGGGTAATGTGCATGCCGAGGAGTTGTAAGAGGTCGCCTAGGTCCTTGATCTTGAACCGTGCTCTGAGTTTGTCAAAGTTGAGGGGGCGATAAGGAATGCTTACACTCGGTGAGTGACACTGCATGTCATCTCACCCTCAGCAAGTGCCTAGCACTTGCCTATCACAGGACACGCACTCACCTTGTGGTGAGCACACGCCAACATATATTCTGAGCCTTTAGATGATATCTAACGCTCAGCAACTTGCCACCATCAGCAACCTAATCCTCTCTATTGTTGATTGGCTTATCATCTCATAGTGCTGAGTCACAGCCATACTATCACGATGCTACTTGACCAACATTGCTGTGTAGCAACTTGATTATCACACAAAACCATGTCTCGCAACACTCCCCCTTGCTACGCAGGCAATCCCATGATGGCATTGCACAACTTGCTATGCCTTGCACTCACTAATGGCTTGGTAAGCACATCAGCAAGCATGTTCTCCGTCGCACAATATTGCACCTCGATGTCTCCGCTCTCCACCTTCTCCCGACAGAAGTGGTACCTCACGTC
Source organism: Tetraselmis chui (assembly GCA_026401115.1). NCBI lineage: Eukaryota > Viridiplantae > Chlorophyta > Chlorodendrophyceae > Chlorodendrales > Chlorodendraceae > Tetraselmis > Tetraselmis chui. The sequence continues at coordinate 29,050 of JAPMLY010001857.1, read as the reverse complement.
CATGTGCTTGCTGCGTCCGGTCGTCATGCTATTCTTGCTGAGTGCAATACAACTCTGATTGTCCTCGTGAATTGTGATGGGAGACCCGGAGTCTTGGTGAAACTCGTGGAGTAGTTGCTTCAAAAACATCGCCTCCTGAGTGGCCGCAGTCAGCGCCATATACTCTGCCTCCGCTGTCGACAACGCCACAGTTTGTTGCCGCTGGCTTTTCCAACTCACCGCTGCGCCGTTGAGCATGAACACATACCCCGTGCGAGAGCGCCGCTCGCCAATATCACTCGCGTAGTCAGAATCTGACCATCCTACCAGCTTTGATGAGGATGCACCACCGTACATCAACACCGACTCTGCGGTCCCCTTGAGGTAGCGAAGCACCCTCTTGGCTTGCTCCCAATGTGACTGAGAGGGGTCGGACATGTACCTACTAAGGTGGCTAACAGCCATGGTGATGTCGGGCCGTGTGCTTACGGAAGCATACAACAAGCTGCCGATCAAGCTTTGGTACGGCACTAGACCGGGAGGCAACCTTGATGTCGACGTCTCCACACAATTGCTCAAAGCATCGACCGCCATAGGTGAGCCCACTGGCTTGCAGCCCATCATGTTGAAGCGCTCCAACATATCTAAGACGTATTGCTGCTGTCCAATCCTGATGGTGCGGCTGCCACGATCACGCTCGACTGTCATGCCAAGCAACCAAGACACTGGACCGAGGTCTTGCACGTTGAACCTTTCGCCGAAAGCCGACTTGAAATCAACGATGAAGCTACCCGCTGGTCCGACGATGATGCTGTCGTCCACGTACAACGCCAAGACATAAAGCTCACCCTCCTTTATGAAGACGTAAATGCCGGGATCCACCTTGGATTGGGTAAAGCCATACTCCTCTAGCCATGCTGTGATGGTCTTGTTCCAGTTCCTTGGAGCTTGCTTGAGGCCATACAATGATTTCTTCAACAAGCACACTCGCTCCTCTCCATTGATGTCGAAGTGACGGAATCCTTCCGGCTGCCTCATGTAGATTTCTGGTCATATTAGTAATATAGAGGTTTGAATTACAGGGCTAAATTACGAAGTAACCGGCGTTACCTCCGTTACATGCGTTACCTCCGACGCTACATCTCCCTAACGGTTCAAGCGCCCAAGCGCGCACGGACAGTAAAATGTCCGCACCCTATATAACACACCAGCAGCGATTGTGTGTCCACCTTCTGCCTTTTGCGAGAGCTATCGCTCACGAGAGCCAAAATCTTACCTTACGTGGACGACTTTCTCCTCTTCGCCGCCACTCGTGCTCTCGCTCTCTCGCTCAGGCAGCGCGTCGACCGCCTCCTCACCAATCTCGGCCTTCTCCGCCACCCCTCCAAGGGTTTTTGGGAGCCGACGCAATACGGCCACCACCTGGGCATCGACATCGACACAACTTCATGTTACTTCTTCGCCCCGGTGGAAAAGCTACAGAAGCTCGCAAGACAAGCTCGTCACCTACTGCAACGTGCAACCCGAAACTGCAGATGGCTCCCTGTCAAGGAACTACAGTCATTCGCGGGTCAGGCGCAGTACCTTTTTCTGGCAATTCCAGCGGCAAGATTCTTCCTCCGCGAACTGCACTCCGTACTCGGCGACAAGTGGGGAGGCCGCGTCCGTCTCTCTCCGCAGCTCAGTCGAGATCTACAGTGGTGGACACAAGTACCCAGTCACGCCAACGGCAAGAACATACACCGCCCGGTCGAGTCAGCCTACATCCACTGCGACAGTTCGGGGTATGGATGGGGGGCAGTCCTGAACGGCAGACTCGAAGCCCGCGGCTTCTGGGGAATACAAGACGAACAGCAGCACATTACCTGGAAAAAACTGAAGGCCGTCCGTCTGGCCGTCCTCAGCTTCTTGCCACACCTGGCTGGCCGCAACGTCCTCCTCCACGAAGACAACCAGGCGGTCTGCCACGTCCTGACCGGCCTGACGTCCCGCTCCCCGGAGATGATGAACGAATTACGCCGGTTATGGTACCTGTTGGACACCAACAACATCCACATCAGGCCCAGATACATCCGTTCTGCGGCAAACACGTGGGCAGACAAGCTCAGCCGACACCTCGACAGCGACGACTGGCAACTCGACCCCGCGGTGTTCCACGAAATGGACACACACTTCGGCCCGCACACAATCGACCGGTTTGCGTCGGCTCTCAACACGCTACTGCCCCGCTACAACGCGAACTGGCTAGACCCATCGTGCGAAGCCGTGGACGCCCTTCACCTCGCCGATGCGAATTGGAGAGCAGAAAACAACTGGTGCAACCCGCCATGGCCCCTGCTACCCGACCTCGCCCAGAAACTACAGCAGAGCGGCGCAGCAGCCACGGTGGTCGCCCCCCGGTGGCAAGGGAAAGCGTGGCATCAGGCCCTTACCGAATTGGCGTGCCACGAGACGGTCCTTCCGGCCCGACCTCACTTGTTCCGTCCCGGGCGGCGGCACGGACGCGGTACAGTCGGCAAGCCTCATTGGCCCGTCACTGTATTCCGGATTCCCTCCCGGCCTGGTTGTACCTCCGCCGGGGCGCTGTCAGTGCTACACTGACCCTGTTCAACACACGGCACATCAGGCCAGCAGTCCAAGCCTACCCCACCAGACCAGCAAAGGTCCGCTACAAGGTGGAGGTGGCAGGCTGCAACAACCCGTGGGCCGCCTCGATGCGCCCCTACATGCAACGTCTACTGGGCACTGACAGCCTTGGAGCAAAAACGCTCGAATTGCTGACCGCCGCTTGGGCGAAGAGCACGTCCGACACGTACAACAGCGCAATCAAGCCTTACTTCCAGTTCTGCGAGGAGCAAGGCCTACCGCCGCTGGCAGCAACAACTGCTACCATGGCCCGCTACATTGCATGGATCGGAGAACGTGGCACCATTAAGGCTACTAGTCTACAGCCTTACCTTTCAGCCGTAAACGGGTTTTTCAAGGACCACGGCGCAGAACCAGTCGCACAAGGCGAATTGGTCGCCAAGGTCCGGCGGGGTCTCGCTGCGTCCCAAGTTTCCCTCCAGCCCAGCCGCACACGCCTGTACCTCCCAGCCCGGATTCTTGTCTCATCGCTACGCCTGGCCAAGGACCTCCGCACACAGCTGACAGACACTTGGACTCAGGCTCAAGCAGAACTCATTCTGCTGTTCCGAGCGTGCCTAGCGACGGTGCTCCTGGCCACATTTTTTTGTCGAGGTGGAGCGGGAGTTGAGTGCCGGTCTGGAGACCTGTTGTGTACTCCGACCGGCGGAATCCTCCTATACCACGGAACGAGAAAAGGTCAACGGGGTACTTCCACGGAGCGAAAACTCCTCTGTGAACTACCGGCCTCGGCTCACCCGGACATGGCGAAACTACTACAGTACTTCGACGCTGCCCGTACCAGGTTCTCCGCCGGGAAGATTCCGGACAGACGATGGGCTATTAGTGTACGCGAGCCTACGACAAACTGGACTGCGGACACCCTGACTGCTTGGCTACAACGCGTACTTTGTGCAGTACACGAACAACCTCCGGACGGTTTCGCGTGGACTTCGCACTCCCTCCGAAAGGGTGCAGCTACTGCTGCGTACAGTATCGGTACCCCAATGCAGAAGATCAAGTTCTTCGGCGGTTGGGCGCGAGAGTCGGACGTAGTCCTCGACTACATCGACCCAACAGTGCTCCCGTGCCCGGGAGCTTGGCAACTCTTTGGGTGGATGACCCCTGGCGGGCCCCCACCCAACGTCACACGCCAGTCGGCGACAGATGGCATAAGTGAGCCCCAACACAGCTTAAATGGTCATATTAGTAATATAGAGGTTTGAATTACAGGGCTAAATTACGAAGTAACCGGCGTTACCTCCGTTACATGCGTTACCTCCGACGCTACATCTCCCTAACGGTTCAAGCGCCCAAGCGCGCACGGACAGTAAAATGTCCGCACCCTATATAACACACCAGCAGCGATTGTGTGTCCACCTTCTGCCTTTTGCGAGAGCTATCGCTCACGCAAACCCACCCACCCGATTCCCTCTCACATTGCGTGTAGGGTGGCCCAAGGGCCACCAAATCCAAATTCTGTAAGTGATCCACATCTTTGGCATAAGTGAGCCCCAACACAGCTTAAACTCCTCGATATCGGCCTCCAAAAATGCCGTCACCACATCAAGCTGCTCCACCTCCCAATCATTATAAGCAGCAAGCGCGAGCAACGTTCGAATAGAAATCACCCTCACTGTGGGAGCGAAGGTCTCTTGGTAGTCCACACCCTTCTCCTGAGTAAACCCGCGAGCCACAAGTCTTGCTTTGTACCTTGCAATCTGTCCATTGGCATCGCGCTTCAGCTTGAACACCCACTTGGAATCTACGAGTTTGCGACCGGCTGGACAAGGGACCAATGTCCAGGTTGTCCGAGATACAAGTGAGTCGTACTCGCTCTTGATAGCTGCCTCCCACTCCCTCGATTGGGGACTCCTCAGCGCTTGCTTGTATGACACCGGCTCTTGAACGGTCGGGCTGCTGGCTGACTTAATAGCTGCGGCACTTCCCGCAGTCCATCCATCTCCCGAAGCGCCCGCTGAACGGAGATTATACCTTGGACTGGGTACGCATTGCTGTGGTGCAGCAGTGGATCGAAGATTATACCTTGGCCGTGGAGTCTCCCCCGAATGCATATCTCGTTCCTCTTCCGTCGACCCGGAATGCTGCCGCGACTCCCGTAGCGGCGACTCCCCCGAAGGTGTATCCGGTTCTTCGCTACACATGGTGCGCGGGATGCTGTCCTCTTCATCATCATTGCGTTGCTCCGAATTGCTCTCCCCCATGGAGAGGACTGCAGCCTCATCGAACACCACGTTGCGGCTGCTCACCACCCGACGAGTAGCAGGATTGTACACCAACCACGCAGGTGATTCGGAAGCATAGCCCACAAGGACACCCTTCCACGCGCGATCGTCAAGTTTGCGGCGTTGAGACTTGTCAACGTGGACATAGGCCGGACAGCCGAAGACCCGCATGGAGCTCAGATCAGCTCGTCTACCGGTCGCCAAGGTGAAAGGTACACCGCCGGCTCCGCTACTATGCACACGATTGCGGACATGCACCGCAGCGGCCATCGCTAGAGCCCAATACGATTTAGGCAGCGCGGCTTCCCGGATCATTGACTGCGCCATCGGGACCACCGTCCCCCACTGCCGCTCAATCCGGCCATGTTGCCAATGCGCGTAAGGGGCAGTGATCTCCACAGAGATGTTGAACTCATCCAAGAGGTTTCGGAAGGCAGCACCTAAGAACACCGTGTCATTGTCCACCCGAAGACGACGAACCGTGTGCCCCAGAGAACGGATAGTAGTCAACATGCGACGGAACGAGGCGGGAGCCTCATCCTTGGAGCGGACTGCATCATGCAGCATGAAACGGCTCCGGAAATCAACCGCACACAAGCTGTACCGCCGTCCTCCCAAGGATGGAACACTCATAGGACCGCAGAAGTCTAAGCCAAGGACCTCAAAGACACCAACGTTCCGGTCAGCCGGCTCACGAGAGATACGGCGGACGTGCGACTTACACACAGCACACGTCTCACAGAAGCCCAACTTCTCCGACGCAGAAAACGCCACACCCTCCACCTCAGTGGCCAAGAGCTCGTCCAATTGCGACTCGCCAAGGTGACCGAGTCGGGATTGCCACAACCGTTTTTCCGATGGCGCAGTGGCGACCGAAGCGGTAGGATTCAACGAAGCAACCCGCGCCGGCAACCACACCAATAAATGCGCGCGCTCCTACGGAACCACCACGCCACCACCATGACCGGCATGAAGACGAAGGTGGTCCACGGGATCAGCTAACACCACAGAATGACCTTGTCGCCGAACTTGGGTGAGGCTGAAAAGTCGATGGTAAGACCACGACGCACGACGGGATAGCTCAGGAACGTGGAGCACATTCTTTAGCGTGGCAGGAATCTCCTCTCCGTCTTCAGCCTTCACAATGATTCGGACCGAGCCCACTCCAACAGCGCGGGCGCTGATACCCTTCACCCAAAGCCGGTCGGTGAGCGCTCGATACTCACAGAAGTCACGGCGCACACCAGTCATGTGATGGCTGGCGCCGCTGTCGGCCAACCACATCCACGTTTCCCCATCGCGCTCGAACATGTGTCGAGCCTCGGAGAATGGCCTCGCAGGGGTGGCTGTCACGTCCATGACCGCCGGAAAAGCAACCGGGGAGTCCATTTGCGCAGAGTTACCTCCGGTGTTGTTAACGGGGCACTCGGACCTGCGATGGCCCTTCTTACCACAGCCATAGCAAACACCACGAAAAATTCTCGCTCCGCCTCTGCCATATGAGGTACGACGAGTAGTCGCAGCTCCTTGAAGAGATTTCAGTTGGTCTTGGAGCTCGGAGACTTGCCGCTTCAAACGTTCAGTCGTTGAGTCATCATGAGACGCTGCAAAAGCCGTAGGCGTTGGGGGCTCCGTTGAATGTGATTGCGCACGACTCTCGATGCGCATGCCCTTTTGACGAAGATCACGCTTGACGGTATCCTTGCTGAGGTCGTGTACGTCCCACGTGTCGGTGATGGAGTGGTATTCGCTGCGCAGGCCCTTCACCAAGTACATGATGATGCGCCGGTCGTGGACGACGTCCCCAACTCGGGCAAGCTGTCGTTGCAGTCGAACTAACCGGTTCAGATACTGAATGCCGCTCTCGCCGTCCGCTTGCGGCGTCTCCAAGTCCTGCAATAGTTCCGTACACCGGTAAATACCATCGTCCTCATAATGATTGACTAACGCAGTCCATGCAGTGTGGCCGCAGGTCTTGTCATCCTCGCTAACATTCTCGATAATAGAAAGGTCGTCCTCCGGCAGCGCAAGAATCAATGTGGAGTACATGTCGACTTGTTGTTGAGAGGAAGCGGCACCATCCGACGACAAAGCCGGAGCCCACTTTTGCATCAAGCCAAATGCACGAAAACGTTTCTTCCATACGTCAAAATCTCGTCTCTCCCCACTGAACTTGGGTAGTTTCACGGAGTCCATATCAGGTACGTCGGATGCGCTCGCAAGAGCACCAGAAAATCAGGAATAATGCCAACAAGAAAAGCACCAAGTACCGGTGAAGAGGCGGGCAACACGGCTCAGAAAAGGAGACGACAAAGGGCTGACCGAAGACGCAATTGTACTCCCGGAGTCTATACAGCCAAGGCAATCAGAAACGAGTCTCAGAAGGTCGGTCAAGTGACGTCGTACAAGAGTGCTAGTACACTTGTGGTAAGATGCCTTTCCAAAAATTCAGCCGGACCACTATCGGCTTTCACGAGAAAAGAAACTGGCGGGTGACAAGCTCCGGAAGCGAATAAAATTCCAGAAAGCGCCAAGCTATAACAAAGAAAAGCAAGCCGATCTTCACGTCACACGAGCGGCGTTCGGGGGTTGAAGCCGGCTCCAAGCGACACAAACAAGTCGCTACCAGCCGGGTATCGAAGTAAAGCTACAAACACAAGCAAGAGCCAGCCACTTTGTGAGCCAGCCGCACCTCACGTATCGTGCGACACCACAAAGGTCTACCACTCTTCAAGAAGCAAGCTCTAGGTTCCAGTCAAGACAAATGACTCTAACAACTAGCACCTAGAGGGCCCATAACCTGTCAAAGTTGAGGGGGCGATAAGGAATGCTTACACTCGGTGAGTGACACTGCATGTCATCTCACCCTCAGCAAGTACCTAGCACTTGCCTATCACAGGACACGCACTCACCTTGTGGTGAGCACACGCCAACATATATTCTGAGCCTTTAGATGATATCTAACGCTCAGCAACTTGTCACCATCAGCAACCTAATCCTCTCTATTGTTGATTGGCTTATCATCTCATAGTGCTGAGTCACAGCCGTACTATCACGATGCTACTTGACCAACATTGCTGTGTAGCAACTTGATTATCACACAAAACCATGTCTCGCAACAGAGTTGAGCTTTGAACGATGCGAGCCAAGTGGCATCATTGCAGGCCGCGGGAATGTCATCGACGTACATGGCGATCATGGCGAAAACGTGGCCGGTGCGGTAGATGTAGATGCACGGGTCGGAGACGCATTGTTGCCATCCATGGTCGACGAGCCATGCACGAAGTAGCATGTTGAACTCGCCGGGGGACTGTTTAAGGCCGTAGAGGCAGCGCTTGAGGTGACAAACTTTGGACGTGCCATCGTTGAAGCCTATGGGCTGGCGGATGTACACATCCTCCCGGATGGGAGCGTAGAGAAACGCTGTGTCGATGTCAAGCTAGCAGGTTGGATGGTCGCGGGCGGCTGCGATGGTTAGGAAGAGACGCAGGCTGGCCATGCGGATGACAGGGGAGAAGGTCTCTGTGTAGTCCAATCCAGCGCGTTGGCTGCACCCCTTGGCGACGAACCGCGCTTTGAAGCGGGAGACGTCGCCGGCTGTATCCGACTTGACTTTGAAGATCCACATGTTGTTAACGACCATGCGGCCTGAGGGGAGGTCCACAAGGTCCCACGTGCCGTTGGTGATGAGGGAGGAATACTCATGTTGCATAGCTGCTTGCCACTGGGGGGCTTGGGCGCTGTCCAGTGCAGCCCGGTAGGATTTTGGTTCCACACACTCCCGGGCGGAGAGGAGGGCGACGGCAATAGAGGACGTGCCGGCAGGTGTGTGTGGGGGACCCGTGATAAGGTCGGGGACGTGAGGGTGCTCAAATATGTCCTCTTGAGCTTTGCCTTGTTCAGGATCACAACACGCCGTCACGAGGGTCGGGGGGTAGTCGGACAAGTGGGCAATCATATTGCCGTATCGAATGGGGTGTGAGCGGAGCCGAGCATGGCGAGGGGTTGCGGGGGGGGAAGGGGTGTTGATAATGTGAGGTCAATGGGGTGGGATAGGGGTGAGGCTTGGGGTACGTCTGCCGAAGAGTTGCTGATGACCGAGTCGACGGAGGGTTGTGTGCCGAAGCCTGGGGTGTCTTCCTGAAAGCCAACATGGACGGAAGTGGTGATGCGACGCGTTTCCGGGTTGTAGACACGGTACCCGGGTGCGTCAAGGGGATAGCCCACCATGACGCCGCGAAATGCTTCTTCACTGAGTTTCCGACGTTGTTTGTCGGGCACCTTAGCGAAAACGGCGCAGCCGAAGACGCGGAACTTGGAGGCGTCGGGCACCGACGACGTAAGGAGTGTGAGGGGAGCGACTATACGTGCGGTTGCGAAGGTACACAACAGTGCTGACAGCGCACGACCACATGGAGTTGGGAACGGCCATGTTGTGGAGCATCGCCGACACATTGTCCCGGATAGTGCGCCAAGGACGTTCGGCTTTGCCGAGCATGTGGTGGGCGTGTGGGGCAGAGAACTGGACCCCGACGCTGAGGTGTGCCCACATATGGCGAGTGACAACAGCTTCAAACGCAAAGTCGGAGTCAAACTTGAGGACCGGTGCGAACGCGCCCGACTAGGAGTGATGGCGGGCATGCAAGTGTTTGATGTCCAAGAGGATGGTTTCCAACTCCGAACATGCGTCGTCTTTATACTTAAGGAACCGCACCCACATGTAGTTGGTGTGGTGGTCGATGACGAGCAAGCAGTAGCGGAGGCCATGTGGGGAGGGGACATTGACTGGTCCCCAGAGATCAGCGGACAGGTTGAGGAGGGGGCGGGATGGCTTCGCGCAAGCGGCTGTGTTGCGCGGTGCAGTTGTAGCTTTGTGGAGTAAGCAAGAGTCGCAAGAAACTTTGTTTACAGAGCTAGCTAACACATGGCTAGTCGGGACACCGTTAGTATGCGGGGCCTGAAGGCTTTGCATGTTTAGGTGGCCAAACCGACGGTGCCACATTACGGGGTCACACTGTGCAGTAAGGGCAACCCGAGGTGAGGGGTAAGGTGTCGCCGTTGCGGATGGGCTTGAAGGGAACTCCGGCTGGTGGGGAAGGAGGTAGAGACCGTTTCCGGACGGTTCTAGCACACCCATGCCCGTGGGTACCAAAAGCATACCAGTGTCAGAGTTGGAGGGGAAGATGAATTCACATCCGCTGTGAGTCTGCATCCAGCTGACACTAAGAAGTCTGCCGGTACGTTGAGCGGAGCGAGATGATAGGTCGGGGGTGTAGAGTGCATACACAGTGCACTGAATAAGCTGGCTAGAGGCAAGTTTGACAGAAATCCGCACTGAGCCACTGCCCTTAACGTCAACGCCGACACCGCCCACGCAAGAGGGAGCGGAGGGGGGGTGTGAACTTCACGAAGTCATCTCGGAACGCGGTGAGGTTAATCGAGCACGCGGAGTCAACGACCCAAAACTGTGATAGGTTACGACCTAGGGCGAGGGAAGAGGAGAATGCCACAGAGTTGAAAGGGACACTCACCTCGTCGTCATCGTAGTCATCCGCGCAGTCCTCGAGGGTGGGTAAGCTGTCGGTGTCATCGGCGGGGGCGTCGTCGGCAGGGACGTCGCTCAGAAGGCCAGCGTGAGCAGAGGTAGTGCCACCGGGGGCGCCGTACTTCTGGACTGTCAACCTACGCTTGGCGAGGTTTCACTGAAGGATAGCGTCATCCGGGGCAGTGCATGCGGACATGAGGTGGTTGAGGCTGCCACAAACGCCACACTTGTTGGGTCGACTACCGCGATGATTACGGTGTGGTTGGCCTCGACCGCTGTGCGAACCGCGGCCCGCAGCGACGAACGCGGAGATGGGAGGGGGTGATGCGACCGAAGCGGGTGTGTCCGGGGCAGGGTCGTCGTCCATGTTGTGCGCGGGGTGGAGGATGCTCGCCATCACTTCATCAGCCGACATGAGGTAGTCTGTATCAAATGCGTTGATGACGCATGGTTTCGCTTGACCGTGTGGGCCGCTGCAGGAAATACTGCGCAACATGAGGAGACCGAGGTTGTGGGGGTGGATGGCAGCGGAGCCATCAACCATTTGGCACGTCTCGTTGTAGTCGTCAAAGGTCTGGCGCATCTAGTGGACATAGTCACTGAGTGATTGACTAGGGCGCTGTCTCACCATCAGGTTCTCGAGGAGGGACATGCAGCGAGCAAAAGACCGACAGTCGAGGCGTTCACACATGATGTCCCACGCGGCAACGGCGCAGTCAGGGCGGGGCGGAGAAACGCATTTCATCGCCTTATCAGCGCGCTGATTCGCGCTGGCTGCATGGAGGAGCAGCGTGTAGGCGTAGTGTTGCGCGTGTTCGTCCAGCCAAACGCCGGAGTCGCGGATGGCCAGCTGCGGAATGAGATATGCGGCCTTGATGGAGAGGAAATTAAGGAAGGTCCTCTTCCACTGCTTGAAGTCCGTGGTCGGGCCCATGACGAGGACCGAAATCTTCATGGACCGGTTGAGGGTGTCCTTGTCGAAGCCGGGGGCTTCGTGTGCCGCTCGGCCGATGACTACCGGGTCAATGGTGGGGCGACGACTGCCACGGGTGGTGTGGTCGCCACGCTGGGCTGGGGGAGAATGCCAACCATGGAAGGGAGGAGGCGGACCACCGGGAAAGGGAGAGCGGCCGGCCATGGGATGCGGCGGGCCGTACGGGTGCGGGTGGCCACGGGAGGGGGTGAAGAGTGAGAGCGCGCCTCCAGGATGAGAGGTCCGGGGTTATGAAGGGCATATCCAGCGGGGGGGTATGGGGGGGTTGGTGGGAGGTGTTCAACCGGGAGCTCGTGACGCGAGGGCTCGCGGTGCGCATCGAGACGCGAGGGCTCACGGAGCGCATCGGGACGGCGCTGCGCGACGGTGGTGTCGCCAACAAGAGCTGCAGCTGTAGCAGCAGCGAAGGCCGTTTGTGCGTCCGGTGGGGCGTAGACAGGCTGGGGTTGCTCAAGCAGGGGGAGGGTGTGCACGTCGTGGCCTTCCCGAAAGGGTTCGAGCTGCGCATCGCGGCGGCGCGGAGCGACAAGGGTGTCGGGATTAGCAACCGCAGCAGCAACAGCAGCAACGTCGGCCGACTGCAAGTCGAGGCGAGCGTTAATGAGCGCCATTTGCTGAAGGACGAGCGCGAGAGTATCCGGGGTGCGATCGAGAGTGCTCTGCTAGGAGCCGAGGTCAGGGGAATCAGGAGGCGAAACATGCGGAGAGTCGGGAGAGCGAGTTTTCGGCGCCATTTCGACAGAGGGCGAAAAAGAAAGATCAGAATAAAAAAAGGCAGCGGTTAAAACCGCTAGCCGGACTTGTGCCTATCAGTGGTTTCAAAGAGACGGCATGATGCCCGCCGACCCCTCGGCCTGACGCCCCGGGGTGTCTCAAAGCACCTTTTTTGTATCCTCCACCCAGTGTGGGGCACAAGTCGAGGCCAAGGCCAGGACAGGTGAAGCGCTGCGCTTGCGGCTGAGTCGCTAAGATAATATTAAAATAAAAAGTTAAGCTAGGGCTCTCGTGCAACCTATGGATGCGTATTCACCCGATAGTGCGCCCCCCCCTTCTCCAGCTTGGACTTGTGTGCACCCTGCCCACACACGACGAGTGCGTCGGTGTGGGTGGCTGTCTATCGCCTTCGAGTAGCTGACGTGAGAGGGGTGGTGGCGGGTTTTAAATCGCAGTTTATACTGGCGATACCGCCGACTACAAGGTGAAAGTACTAAGTGTCTATAGAAACTTGCCTTCTGCGGGAGAGCTGTCGATCGCAGCTCGCCGAACCATGTTGTCGCGCGTGATTGACGTGAGGCGGGGGCCCATAACCTATTATTGAACCATGCAAACATGGTTAGTGTGGAAGGTAACTCACACAAACGTAGTTATAGTCACAGACACGCAAACAGGGCAGTCACATAGACAACCATCCTACATGCGTGGTGTCGGGACAACAAAAGTGAGAGAGCTGTAGCCTAGCGACAGCTCTGTACCGACTCAAACAGTTTATCGGTATGTCCGATCTAGACATGTACTAATCATATCTAGAGTAGCTTACAATAGCTAGTTGCAACTAATACGTATACGGTATTACTTACAACACCTAGAAAGAAACTTTAGTGAAAACAGAGTGTTCGTCAATCAACCCAAGGAGCTAGCTCATTAGATTGCATGCAATTTCGAGAGTTGTCGGTGTACATCTCCGACATCTATGATGGCGGTATTCGTCCTATCGAAATGAGCTAAGTGCAACGAGATTACTCAACACTACAAGGTGTACCATGAGTTTCTTGAGAGGACACAAATTGTTTACTCGCCTTTTAGTGGACCACACGACAAGGCAAGAGGTTGTGGCGCCTTCTCCATCGCCATTTCAGATGTGGTTAGTCGACGCTGATTGCGATTTTTACGACTCAACTCCGACTACATCTCTTACCATACCTTAACAACCCCCGTCAGTACTTGTACTAGCATATGCACCTACAAACTCCATCGCTACGCTTCGACCATTTTCCTTTGATGCTTCCTCCATGTTAACGGACCTCATTGAAGCTCGCCCGCTAAATCGCTAATTCGAACCGAGCTTAACATGAAAACTCTTAATGATGGACATCTGTTTTTTTGTCGATTGCGTTGTCCTGTTTGAGTTCGCGTCCCACGACATCGTACGACGCTTTTCGCTTCCCATACGAAAGTCTAAGGTCAAGACCCCACTTAGACTAGCCAATGTGCAACATGTGAAATTGAAATTGTTTACAACATATGCACCGGGTGAAACCGGATTTGTCTATGGGCTCTCCCAACTCCGCCATCTAGGAAACTTACAAGCTAGGGCTATACCGTGATGCAAAGTGTGACTTCCTCGACATTTTGCGAGACTTTTTGCGAGTTGGCTCGACACGGTATTTAAACGTAATTTTCACTTCTTAAGTGATTTACGCGTAGTTGATATGGTGCTCGGCAAGTCTACTATGGTTGGACGACGAGCAAGCTTCTTTACAGTTCGGCACGACGCGTTTCTTCACCTTGATGGACGGTACTCTTGTGGACACACAGACTGAAGAACGACATCCATAGTGTCTACTGGTGTCATATGGTAAAGTTCAAAAGCTCATGCGCTAGACGCGTCGAAGCAAAGGACGTAATGCTGAGTTTTGCGTGATTAACGTTACGCCAGCTATTGATGAGCCGGTTGACTTTCACAATGGAGACGAAAACCCTAAACGACTTTCGGGCTTTACGACGAATTTCCGGAGTTACTTCAGCCTATGGACTCGCCGCTTGTTGGTCGAGAGTTGAATCGCCCCATCGAAACGACAAGCCCGATGAGACGTCAGTGTGTAAACATATTGTCACTTGCGGAGCGCGCGGGGCTCAATCGACAGCTTAAAGATGCAGTGGGGGCAGGATTAATTCGACCAAGACACAATGAGTTCCGCTCGCCAATTCTTTTTGTTCGTAAAGCCGATGGCTCGCTTCGCATGTGCATTGAATACCATGGCCTTAACGAGGATACGCGTAAAGATGATTACCCACTTCCGCGCGTGGACGACACACTCCATAAGCTGAAGGACGCGAAGTTTTGCACTCACCTCGATATGGCGTTTGGCTTATGGCAAGTTCGAGCTCGTGACGAGGACGTTCACATGTCAGCGTTTCAGACACTCGATGGCCTTATGGGGTGGGTCGCCATGCCGTCCGGACTATGCAATTCTCTTGCTACGTTTCAGCGGATGATGAATGACATATTGCACGATTTTAAGCAAGTCCGTTAATGTCTACCTTGATGATGTCTGCATATACAATCGAATTATGGAGGAGAACCTTAAGCACTTGCGTCTTGTGCTACAACGTTTCTAAGAGAAGGACCTGCAGTTGCGTCTTTAAAACTGCGTCTTCGGTCTTCAAGGGATGGAGTACTTGGGGTACACTGTGTCGAACGGAAAGATTTCAGTCTCGAGCAAGAAATTCGAAGCAGTCAAGGATCGGCCACTGCCTACGACACAGAAGGAAGGTCCCAGCTATGTTCGGTTCTGCGACCTATACGCCAAGTTTACTCATCATTTCATCGACCTTATGGCTCCATTGATGGACTTGAAAACCAATGAAATCCAAGCCACAGAAGGTTACGCTGACGCCTACATGATTGGAAGCCATTGAGACTCAAGTTGCCGCTCATTTCCGCGCCATACCTGATCTTTCCATAGGTCAGCTCGGACGCGATGTTCACCGTGGCTGCAAAGGCTTCAACAATAGGGATTGCGGCAGTCATGATGTAAAACCATGGAGGAGGACTTCAACTAGTCTCTCACTGGGCGCGTAAGCTAAATCTCGCTAAGCGTGGAAACACTTACTCCGCCTATGATTTGGAAGCTTTGGCCGTTTGTGAAGCGGTCAAGCATTGGAGGTGCTACTTTGAGTATTGATATAAGTTCCTTGTCGCAACCGACCATGACACATTACGACATCAGCGCAGGCAACCAAACAACATGTTGAATAGGCGACATGCTCATTACCTGATGGACTTACAAGTGTTTGTTTGTGGGCACGGTGACACTTGCGTACCGCAAGGGGGCCATAAACGAATAATATCATCCGTTACGTCGGAAAAAACTTCGTACCTCGTTCCACTGCTCCATTTTTTGGGGGTGGAGAGGTTCCGTCATAATTAAGTTTACGACGGAAGTTCCAGCCGCTATTTGACGACACGCACTTATATTTACTGATTGTTAACGCGTTACAGTTGAGCGGTGTTCGCTGATCTCATTCGCGAGGAGCACTCACAAGACTCGTTTTATGGGGACGAGGGTAAGTGTACAAAAGACAGCCGGATTGAAGCCAAAGATGCGCCTCGATCTCCTTTGTGCCCCGCGGAACTGTGAGCTTCAACTGAGATGGATCTGTGAATTGCACGACAATCAATTAGTTGGTCACATAAGAGTTGCATGCACTCTTGCCAAAGCGCTCGACTGGTTATGGTTAAAACGAGCTCGTCAATATGTGATCGAATTTTGTGAGCGCTGCATCTTATGTCGACGAGCAAAGATTTAACTACGGATGGCTGCGACTCTTTACCCTTCGCACGTTTCACCTATACCGTGGCACACAGTTGGGCTTGACTATTTCACACACTTGCATGTAAGTAATGGCGTTGATAGTGTGCTGATAGTAGTCGATTATCTAGGTCGATAGAGCATTTTTTACCGCGTGCATAGAGGGTAATTGCAAGAGAAACTGCGAGTTTGTCTTTACAAATTATACGGACAGCCCCGTGTGCTAGTCAGTGATCGCGACCAGCCGACCAATTTGTAAGCGGCTTCTGGCAAACTCTGTGGAGACGCCTTGGAACGCGGCTCAACATGTCTTCATGTGGCCACCCGGAGACGGGCGGCATAACGGAGCGCGTCAACAACACGTTTCAGTAGTTGCTGCGATTTTTTCCTTTCTACGATGGATATGACTTGACATCTCTTTGACCTCAAGTGGAACTTGCATACAACGCTACTCGTGCGCTCGGAATTGAGCACACTCCCTTCGAGGCTCACTTTGGCTTCTCTCTTGAGAAGCCACCTGACATGTTATAACAACCAACAACGAAAAAAGATGGGTCGGTTACCACCCTAAAGTTGGAGCTGCCTCCCTATGATTAAGTGTTCCAAATTAGAGAAACGTCACAAACTCACAATGCAAACTGGTTTTTTGTCGTTGTTTAGAATAATGCAATTTGAAAATATAATTTCAAAGGGGTTGGAACTTGGCCAGCTGCATGCGACCAAAATGTTTTGAAGCGGTCAACCTATATTCAGTTGGCCGACTCGTATTTCTCGTGGTTGGTTGTTGTATTCAGCATGCGACCTTCGATCCCGATTTCGCAAGACGCTACGGAGCGGCTATAGATGTTACAAAAAGTACATGTTTGGGTACTCTCGGTGTTGGAGTTGCACAAGGCTGAGACACAAGCTCGTACATTACCGCCGTCAGCCCCGCACTTCGTTCGAGGAGATAAGGTGACAATTGTTACAAAGAATCTCTTCTTGCGAGGACAACCTAATAGGAAGCTACGTGATGGACACCTTTACCTTTTTTGTCGAAGAGCATATTGGGAAATATATTTACATGTTGTGGTTACCAGCGACAACTCGCTTACACCCGGTGTTTCATATAAACAATATAAGACCTTGCTCTACAACTCCGCTTCGTCATGTTGTCCCGGTTACGACACCACCGAACGACGACACGTAGAACGACGTCTCTCAAATCTCTATTGTGTACATCAAGCCGTTGATTGGTCGACGTGGGAAATATTTCTTGTTCATGACGTACTTCAACGATTACGACATTCCACATGCTTGTCACCGGTTGAACGAGGTACACCGTACGAAGGCGTACATTAATTTCCGGAGACGCCCCAATTGCACGCGTTTGCCATGACTCAAGTGTATATCGATTCCATGCACGCTTATCCGGCGTGCATTCCCGAGTCCTAATGATTGCTTCCGTAAGGGAGCTAAGAATACCGCAGAGGTTGGCCTTTCGGCTAGCCTCATTGATCTGTTAAGAGGGGGAGGGTACGAGTGTTGTGACGAGTAATGTCATGTAACAATACAATGCATGACTTGTATATGTAATCGCGAATATTTAGATCCTTGCTTTTCCACAAAAAAGACGTACAACGGTTACGTCGCTACCGCAATGTAGCTCGAGAGTATTGTACATGGTTGTTCTACCATTATCTCCATGTACGTCCTATACGTATATTCAATATAACCTATCGCCTCCACACTACGCGCCCACTTCACCACCCAAGACAACGCCCTCCTCGCTTCATTCCGGGACAAAGCCACACACATCACCGACCCTCACACATATAAGCAAGGCTATTGCGATTTCTCTCCCCGCAAAACACACGCCTCCCTCCTCCCCCGCCTCACCCTCCTCTGGAAAAATAACATCACCACATGGCCACAAGTCCTCCTCAGAGCCACCTCATCCTCTTTCATCCTCAAATCCTGCAAATCCATCTCCAAACTCACGGGGTCCACCACCCCACTCTCTGTCCCCATCCGCCTCCTCGCCGCAGTCCTCACCGAACCCTCCACCACTATCCACAACCGCCTCCCCATCACACAACTCACCCTCAGGCGAGCGTCCCCTTCCACCACTATCCACCCCTCATGGCTTCCCCTCCTCTCCCCACACCTCAATCGCTCACCCCCCACCCTCTCATCCGGCATCTACACCTCACGCACCAATCACCGCACCCCCACCGCATCCACCACACACTTAGACATTTTAAATACCTCATCCCCTCAGACCACCACTACCGCCACCTGCGACGTTATTCGCATCATTTCCAAACACAAAAATACAGAGTACGGCCAACCGCAGTACATGGTAGAATGGGCCCCGGAACACCTCACGGAATGGGACATTCAGTTACAACTCGACGACGGCTTCCGCCTCATCTCCTCCACCCCCACATCGGTATGCCTCCCCACCCCCTCCCCCGCCGCCTGCTCCATCTGTCATGACCCATTCCGCTCACACCCCATTCGATACGGCGATATGATTGCTTACTTGTCCGACTACCCCCCGACCCTCGTGACGGCGTGTTGTGATCCTGAACAAGGCAAAGCTCAAGAGGACATATTTGAGCACCCTCACGCTCCCGACCTTATCACGGGTCCCCCGCACACACCTGCCGGCACGTCCTCTACTGCCGTCGCCTTCCTCTCCGCCCGGGATTGTGTGGAACCGAAATCCTACCGGGCTGCGCTGGACAGCGCCCAA
Organism: Tetraselmis chui; assembly: GCA_026401115.1. NCBI lineage: Eukaryota > Viridiplantae > Chlorophyta > Chlorodendrophyceae > Chlorodendrales > Chlorodendraceae > Tetraselmis > Tetraselmis chui. Next base: position 10,392 of record JAPMLY010001857.1, on the reverse strand, counting down.
GCCCCCCAGTGGCAAGCAGCTATGCAGCATGAGTATTCCTCCCTCATCGCCAACGGCACGTGGGAACTTGTGGACCTCCCCTCAGGCCGAATGGTCATTAACAGCATGTGGATCTTCAAGGTCAAGTCGGATACCGCCGGCGACGTCTCCCGCTTAAAAGCGCGGTTCGTCGCCAAGGGGTGCAACCAACGCGCTGGATTGGACTGCACAGAGACCTTCTCCCCAGTCATCCGCATGGTTAGCCTGCGTCTCTTCCTAGCCATCGCAGCCGCCCGCGACCATCCAACCTGCCAACTTGACATCGACACAGCGTTTCTCTACGCCCCCATCCGGGAAGACGTGTACATCCGCCAGCCCCTCGGCTTCAACGATGGCACGTCCAAAGTGTGTCACCTCAAGCGCTGCCTCTACGGCCTCAAACAGTCCCCTCGCGAGTTCAACATGCTACTTCGTGCATGGCTCGTCGACCATGGATGGTAACAATGCGTCTCCGACCCGTGCATCTACATCTACCGTATAGGCCACGTTTTCGCCATGATCGCCATGTACGTCGATGACATTCCCACGGGGGGATTTTTTTGCTTTGCGTACCCATACGCGTCACGATGTATGCAGATACTTTATCAGATAAAGTAAAGATAAAAGTCTTGAAATTGAAATTGAAATTGAAATTGAAATTGTTTACAATATGTACCGTATGCGCCGGTTTACAACTTGTACCGTATGCGCCAGTTGTTGCCTCTGGGCCCTCCCAACAATGCCATTCATGAAACTTACAAGTCAGGGCTAGACCGCTAACCTAGAATCCAACCTCTCCAAAGGGGTGCTAGGATTTCTCCTTCCCCCCCAGGGGAGGATGCGATGCGTGGTGGCGGCGGCGTGCAGCTAGGGGCGTGCGTGGGTGCAGTGTGGAGAGGCGCGGCGAGTGGTTGTGCGGGATTTGATGCGGTATATAAGTAGGAGATAATGCAGCCATGGAATAGTGTGCGTGTGGAGTTGTGCAACGATGCGTGATGTATCGAGTCGTGCTTTCGAGATGAGTTTGTCAAGAGGGCCATTGCGGAGGGTGAGAAGAGAGATGAGACTTGTGATGGTTGATGAGTGCGGTGTACCCGTGCGGCTCATGACGATGGAGGGGATGTCGACATAAGTACCTAGCCAATGCTCGCGGATGACTTTGACGAGGGGGGTGTATTTGGCGCGAATTAATTGAGATGTTTGGGAGAGGTTGTGGTCCGTACAGTACTTCCATTCCCCTATCGGAATATTTTTAATCGAGGAGTATCGGCGGCGACCGTTTGTGTGGCCGACGTCTCGAGGTTCGAGGAATCGGATAAAGTCGGGTTTGTGTGCGGGGGGCCGCAGCGCGGGGGGGTGAATGTCGGTGGGGAGGATGACGGGGCATGAGGTTAGGGAATTTGGCGAGAGGCCTTCGTCAGCAGCAACAAGGCGGGTGGGCATGTGGGTGGGGTTGGGGGGATGACAGTCAAGAGGGATGTGGGTGGGTGTGGGGATGCGAATGATTTGATGGGTTTGTTACCGAAGTCGGCGGTGATGGTCTCCCATCGTCCTCCGTTGAAGCGTCCCATGAGGGAGAGGAGGAGTTGTAGCGCGCTGTTGTGGCGGTCTTGTCTTATGCTATAAATGGTGAGGAAGTTACCGGCCATGTGGCCGTTGCTAGTGAATTGGCCACACATGGGGCAACGCAGGGTGGGGTTGTGGGTGAGGAGGCGGGTGTTGTGTACGCCCCACATGATTTTTTGCTTGTGAGCGAAATGGATGTTGGTGAGTGTTGTGTACTTTTGTGGAATGTGAAGTCGGCTCCGTCCTCCGCGGCGTTGGCGAGGAGGGCACCGTGTTTGGTTGTTTGTGAGAGGAGTGTGTGTGAGTGTGTTTGGTGTTGTATGTGTGTGCGTCTGTTTTAAGGTTGGTGTATCTGTATGGTATGGGGTCCCCTAGGGTCTGTGGGATATGGGTGTATGGCCAAGTCTAGTGGCCTATCGACACGTCAGAGCATGTGGTGTATGTTGTGTCGGGGGTGGGTGTCCGTATGCAGCTTGGTTAGCGAGTGCGTCTGCGAGGTCGTTGCCTAACGAGTGGTTGTGTGCTTTGATTTTGCCGAGGTATGTGCGGATGCCTGACTCGCAGCGGGTTTTGAGGGTGTGTGTGATGGAGAGGAGCGTGTCACGGTGAATGTTGTGTCGGTAGGCGGATGGGAAGTTCATGTAGCCTTGTATAAGGCGGAGGGAGCACGCACTGTCTGTAAGGATGTGGGTATGGCCGAGTTGGAGGCCTATATCTATGCCCGCAAGCTCCGCGCGATTAATGGTGTGAGAGGGAGGGCTGAAGGTCACCATAATTTTGATGCGTGTATCCGAGGCGGGGTGTGTGGCGGCCGCTCCAAGGGGGGAGGGGCCTCCCTTCTTGGAGCCGCCTCTGTATACGAAGTCGTGCCAATTCCAAGCAAGTTATCCTATGGTGGTGGAGTATGTTAGTGTCGTGCGTTCCGGAAGGGGGTAAGTAATGGGGTGAGTAGGGTTAGGGGGAGATGGTAGATGCCTGCGGAGTGTGGGGAGTAGGTGTCAAGGAGATGCGGGGGCGGGATGGTGATGGTGGGGTTTGGGAGGTGTGTGTTGTAGATTTATTCGAGTATGTTGTGGAGGGCTTTCATGGTTGTGTGCGAGGACAGGGCGGAAAGTGCGCGGGGGTTGGCAATGAGGTAGATGTCGACCATCCAGCGTGTGCCGAATGGGGTGGGGGTGGAGTTGCTTGTGTGTTGGTCGGGGGGTAGGAAGGTGCTTGCGTCGTTGGGAAGGGTGTAGAGGTGGTGGGTGTATGGAGAGTTGATGTATTTGGAATGTCGGTAAGGTGTGTGTTCCCATTGGGGGAGTATGAGGATGGTGGGGTTGGGTGAGTGTGAGGCTGTGGAGTGGGCGCTAGTGATAGCATGTTCCATGGCGCGGCGCATGCATTCGTGGTCGTATTCCGGGTTGGCGATGTTAGTGCCGTGCCAAGTGTGTGGTGCGTTGCTTCCGCTGGATGAGAAGACGACGTCTTCGGGGTAGAGTGAGTGGTAAGAGTGTGAGTTAAGGGATTTGTTGAGGGGGTTCGAGTAGAGTTCCGCCTAGATGTGGAATGTGCTGCGGAGTGCTGTGAGGAGGTCCTCGCGTGTGGCCCACCTGTTACGTGCGGTGGTGGCGGGTGTGGGTGAGTGGATTTCTGAGCGGCAACCTAGGCGAGTGATGAGGTGGTAGGCCTCTTCTTCGAACGAGCGGTGTGTGAGGTCGGGGCGGAAGAGCTGGAGTAGGTGTCGGATGTGAGGGCCGGAGAGGATAGTGATACAAGTACTTGTAGGTAGGACTCATCTATCACTAAAGGTATTGGTACCCGTACTTCGAGATCACTATCTCTAGCCCATCGCGCGGTCAATCGATCTCGCTACCATATGAACACTCCGCAAGGCGTATCTCATTTGGCATTGTGCTCTCCACCCCCCTCCTTATCGGTATGGAAAATGACACCGACGCCTATCGTACACCTTCCGGACCCGGCGTGGTGAAGATGATGTCCCCTCGCGCGGAGCGCGCCGTGCTCGCCGCATCCGCAAGGAAACGTGTACCCCAGCCCGATCGCGCAAGCCCCCCGCGAAAGGGGGTTTTGCATGACCCCTAGGGCGTTGGGCTACATACGTAGCGTAGCGTGGCATGCTATGCTTTCAAGACCCGCGCCCGTCGCGACAATAATGGCGAAAGACATAATCTAGTCTTGCGTACGCACCGCACGCGTCCTAGGATAGTCCGGTGCATAGTCGTGTATGATTTTCGCGAATAAACCGCTACGTGGCGCTTTATATGCCCAATAGATCATCGGCTTACAAGTGACATACGCGTACTAAATACCCGGTATGAAAACGCCTTTGTTTAGACCACGTTTTATATGAATCCGTAGCCGTTCCCGCAGATATTCGCGCATGTACTATAGGTGCAGTAAATATGTATATTTGGTCCTTCCACAGCCGGAACCGAGGCACTCGAAAGGCGCGTTTCATATATTTCTACAGCCGCAGAAATTGAAATTGAAATTGAAATTGTTTACAACATGTACCGTATGCGCCGGTTTTTCACCAAAGGCCGGATGCGTCGGCTGCTGTCTCTGGGCCCTCCCAACTATGTCAAACATGGAACTTACAAGTCAGGGCTAGACCGTGAACCACCTATGTCCAACCTCTCCAAGTGTGGTCGGGGATTTTACTCCCCCCCGGGGAGGGTCTGAAGCGGTTTGAAAGCGGTGTGCAAGGATGGCTTGGGGAGGTGCATTATGCGGAGGCTCGGCGAGTGGTCGTGCGTGATTTGGTGCGGTAGACGAGGAGGAGATAATGTAGCCATTGGACGGTGTGTGCGTGGAGTGAAGAAAGGATGCGAGATGTGTCGAGTCGTGCTTTGGTGATTAGTTTGTCGGGAGGGTCGGTGCGGAGGGTGAGGAGGGAGGTGAGACTTGCTATGGTGGTCGAGTGCGGGGTTCCCGTGCGGCTCATGACTATGGGTAAGATATCGACTTCGGTACCTGGCCAGTGGTTTCGGATGGCGTTTGCGAGGGGTGTGTATTTGTCCCTAATCAAGCTAGCTGTGTGGGAGAGGTTGTGGTCGGTGCAGTACTTCCATTCCCCTATCTGTATTTTCCTTATAGATGAGTATCGGCGGCGGCCGTTGTTGTGACCTACGAAGCGAGGTTCGAGGAGGCGTATGAAATCGGGTTTGTGCGCCGGGGGACGTAATGCAGGTGGGAGGATTTCGGGGGGGAGGATAGCGGGGCACGAGGTTAGAGAGTCGGGCGAGAGACCTTCGTCTGCGTCAACAAGGCGGGTGGGCATGTGGGTGGGGTGCGGAGGGTGGCAGTCGAGGGGGGTGGAGTGAAGGACTTGATGGGTTTGTTACCGAAGTCTGCAGTGATAGTCTCCCAGCGTCCTCCGTTGTGGCGTTCCAGGAGGGAGAGTAGGAGTTGTAGCGCGCTGTTGTGACGGTCCTGTCTTAGGCCAGACATGGAAGGGCAGTTACCGGCCATGTGGCCGTTGCTGGTGAATTGGCCACACATGGGACATCGTCATGGTGGGGTTGTGTGTGAGGAGGCGGGTGTTGTGGACGCCCCATATGAACTCTTGTTTGTGGGTGAATTGGGTGTTGGTGAGTGTTGCGTGTTTTTTGTGGAAGGTGAAGTCGGCGCCGTCTGCCGCGGCGCGGGCGAGGAGGGCGCCGTGTTTGGATGTTTGTGAGAGGGGTGTAAGTGTGTGTTTGCAGCTGTGGGTGTGTGCGTCGGCTTTGAGGTTTGTGTATTTGTAAGGTATGGGTGCCCCTTGAGTCTGTGGTATGAGGGTGTAAGGCCAGGTCCAGTGACCAATGGTCACGTCGGAGCCTGTGTTGTATGTGGTGTTTGGTGTTTGGCCATCCGCTATCTGGTTAGCGAGTGCGTCAGCGTGGTCGTTGCCGAGTGAGTGGTTGTGTGCTTTAATTTTCCCGAGATGTGTGCGGATGCCTGCGTTGCAGCGGGTGATGATGGTGTGTGTGATAGAGAGGAGTGTGTCGCGGTGGATGTTATGCCTATAAGCGGAGGGGCAGTTAAGGTATCCTTGTATGAGACGGAGGGAGCACGCACTGTCAGTTAGGAGGTGGGTATGGCCTAGTTGGAGGCCTATGTCAATGCCAGCTAGTTCGGCTCGATTGATAGTATGGGAGGGAGGGGTAGAGGTCACCAGGATTTTGACGTTGGTGTCCGAGGCTGGGTGGGTGGCTGCGGCCCCTAGAGGGGAGCTGCTTCCTTTTTTAGAGCCGTCTGTGTATACGAAGTCCTGCCAGTTCCAAGCAAGAGTGCTTTTGGTGGGGGAGTATGTTAGTTGTGTGCGTTCTTGGATGGGGTAGGTAAGGGGGTGAGTGGGGTTGGAGGGGAAGTAGTATATGCCTGCGGAGTGAGGTGAGTAGGAGTCTGTGAGGTGTGGAGGTGGGATGGTGATGGTGGGGTTCGGGAGGTGTGTGTCGTATATGGACTCGAGGGTGTTGTGGAGTGCGGTCATGGCAGTGTGTGAGGGTAGGGTGGGGAGTGCGAGGGAGTTAGCTACGAGGTAGATGTCGACCATCCAACGTGTTCCGAATGGGGTAGGGGTGGGGTGGCCTGTGTGCTGGTCGGGGGGTAAGAAGGTGTTCGCGTCATTGGGAAGGGTGTATAGGTGATGAGTGTAGGGGGAGTTGATATATTTGGAGTGGCGGTACGGGGTGTGTTCCCAACGGGGGAGTATGAGGATGGTAGCGCTGGGGGTGTGTGTGGCTGTGCGGTGTGCGCTGGTGATGGCATGTTCCATGGCTCGGCGCATGCATTCGTGGTCGTATTCGGGGTTGGCTATGTTGGTGCCTTGCCATGTGTGTGGGGCATTGCTGCCGCTGGATGAAAAGACTATGTCTTCGGGGTAGAGTGAGTGGTAGGTGTGCGAGTGGATGGATTTATTGAGGGGGTCTGAGTAGAGTTCTGTCTGGATGTGGAATGTTTGATGGAGAGCCGAGAGGAGGTCTTCTCTGGTGGCCCATCTGTTGCGGGTGGTGGTGGCGGGTGAAGGGGAGTGGATTTCAGAGCGGGAGCCTAGGCGAGTGAGGAGGTTGTAGACCTCCTCTTCGAACGAGTGGTCGGAAAGGTCGGGGCGGAAGAGTTGGTATAGGTGGCGGACGCGGGGGCCGTTAAGGGTGGTTACCGCGCGGCCGTCTGGGGTGCATAGGATGGTTGTGTCTTGGAGTGATGGGTGTGTGTGGATGGCGAATTTACCGGTTGGGAGCATGTCGAGGTCAGGGTTGATGGGGGTGTGGTTGAATGTGATAAGGCGGTGTGTCCAGGGTGGCGGTCCGGGTTCTGGCAGGATGGGTGTGGTGGAGGGGACAAAGCCGGAGTTAAATGCGGTGAGGGCGGTGGGGCCTGAGGGGGTCTCACTGATGGTGTCGTGTAGTTGAAGGCAAGGCGCCCATTGGACCTCGTGGAGGCGGGTGAGGTCGTGTCGCTTGCCGCGAGCGCACCAGTCGCATTGCCATGAGGCGGGGCCTAGGGCGGGGCGGCATTGGGAATGGACGGCGAAGTGCGGGCATGTGCTGCAGGTGGAGGTGGGTTCTAAGTGCAGAGGGTTGTGGCATATGGAGCAGTCGGCGGGGGTGGGGGTGGGTAGGTTTACCGAGGTGGGGGTGGAAGAGATGAGTTGGAAGCCGTCGTCCAGTTGGAGTTGTATATCCCATTCCGTGAGGTGTTCCGGGGCCCATTCGACCATGTATTGGGTTTGTCCGTATTCTGTGTCTTTGTGTTTGGAGATGATGCGCGTCACGTCGCAGGGGGGGAAATGGTGGTCTGAGGGGGAGAGGTATTCTGCGTCTATGTGTGTGAAGGGTGCAGTGGGGGAGTATTTTTTGGCGCGGGAGGAGTGGGAGAAGGGGGAGAGAGTGTGAGGGGGGCGGGGAAGGTGTGGCGTGAGGAGGGGAACCCAAGAGGGGTGGAGAGTGGTGGGGGGGGATGCTTGTTTGGGGTTGAGGTTTGTGACGGGGAGGCGGTTGTGGACAGTGTCGGTGGGTTCGGTGAGGACTGCGGCGAGAAGGCGTACTGGGATAGTGAGGGAGGTGTTGGACCCCGTTAGTTTGGTGATTGACTGGCAGGATTTGAGGATGAAGGAGGAAGGGGTGGCGCGGAGGAGGACTTGTGACCAGTCGGTTATGTGATTTTGCCAGAGGGGGTTAAGACGGGGAAGGAGGGAGGTGTGTGTCTTGCGGGGGGAGAATTCGTGGTATGCTTGTTTGTATGTGTGTGGGTCTGTGATGTGTGTGGCTCTGTCTCTGAGGGACGTGAGGAGTGTGGCGTCCTGGTTGGTGAAGTGGGTGCGGATTGTTGAGGCAATGGGGTTGGTGAGGGAGAGGGGGGGGATGTTGTGAAACCTGGTTCCGGCGTCGCGTTGGGCGCGCACTAGGCTTCTGAGTGTGGGGGGGGATAGACTGCCTGACATTATCGATTCAGTGGGCCAATGGGAGTATGTTGTGGAGATGGTGTGAATGTGGGCTCTGGCCATGTGGCCCCTATAACCGGGGGAGTTCAGTATCTTGTGGAGGTGGCAGACGGTGAGTTGTGCGGCATGTGTTTTGAGGGAGGGGAGGCCATAGCCGAGGTCGGAGGTGGGCCGGTGGAGGGCAGTGCGGGGGAGGTTACGTACCGAGGAGACGGCTGATCGGAGGGCGCGGCATATTTGACCTTCGAGGGTGTCCAATTGGGAGTCGCTGAAGAGGCCGAGTTGGAGGGTAAAGTGCTTTCCGATGAGGAGGCCACGGATGACGCGAATTCTGCGGGACTGGGTTAGTAGGGAGGAGGAGAGGGCGTTGATGAGGGATGTGGTGGTGCGTTTGAGTTCGTGCCTGTGTTTGGTGAAGGTGAGGGAGGTGTTGAGTTCGACCCCAAGTACGCGGTATGTATCCGAGGGGCCGATGGAGGGGATGGGTTCCGGGGTGGAGTTGATGGTGATGTACTGTGATTGGAGGCGGGATGCGAGGAGGGCGATGCTGGCAAGGGAGAGAGCGTTTCCTGAACGCCAAAGGGCGCCGGTGATGCAGCATTTGCGGATGTTGACTGTCATACCTGTGTAGGCGCTGAAGAGGGAGAGTTTCCTTAGCTGGATGGCCATGTTCGGGGTCGAGCCCGTGGCTATGCTGAGGTCGTCGGCGAATCCGTGTCCGGGGTATGTGGCTGTGGGTTCTGTTGGGTCGACGTTAGTGGCGGGGGGCCCTGGGCGGTAGCCTCGGCTACCCACAGTGAGCCATCGGAGAAAGGGTTCAAGGAAGAGGGTGAAGAGAAAGGGGGAGAGGGTGTCTCCCTGGAGGGTTCCGCGATTAATGTCTATGGAGGGGGTGGGACCATACGGTGTAATGTAGTCTGTGGATGAGACTCCGTAGAGGTGTTCGCATGTATCAACAAAAGTGGAGGGCATACCGAGTTGTCTCATGTGTTTGAACATGATGCGGTGGTCGGCTGCGTTGAAGGCGCCCTTGAAGTCTGCGTACATGACGTAGATGTCTTTGCTGTGGAGTTTTGCGTCCTCCATGGCCATGATGATGGAGGAGAGGGCGTCGTGGATGTTTCGGTGTTGTCGAAAGCCGTCCTGTTGGTCGCTGAGGATGCCGTGAGTTTCGGCATATGTCGAGCCTGCGTCTTTGATTAGGGCTGTCCATAGCTTAAGAAGGTTATTCATGAGGGCGATGGGGCGGTAGTTGTCAAGGAGGGTGGGGTCCCCTTTTGTATGTAGTAGGCATGTTGTGCTATGGCACCATTCAGGGGGTGTGTAGGAGTTATGGGCCAGGAGGGATAGGAGGGAGAAGAGGGTGGAGCGGGTCTCCGGGGGTAGGAACTTGATAACTTCGTTGGGGATACCGTCGGGGCCGGGGGCTTTGCCTGTGCCTAGCGAGTTGAGGGTTTTATCGAATGTATCGCGGGTAATCATGTCGGCTAGTGTGAGTGTGGGGTCCCCTCGGGGTTCCACAGCCGCAGATATATATAGTTGTTGCAACCGCAACAAATTCATATTGCACAAGCATCGCTGCCTCCCGTGAGGCCGTGACGCCGCCATGCCCGTGCACTCAAAGCTTCTTTGCGCTAGCCGTCGCGGTACCGGGTACGATGTAGGTGAAACTTTTTGGAGCGATGGCCGCGCAAAGCCATGCATTATCCCCATTAGCGTGCCAGTTGAGCCGGCTTTGACCAACCACCTCACCGCCGCCTTCCTCACCCTCCTCGCATACGCCGTCCGTGCCTTCCTTTTGTGCACCTCTCTAGCCGCTCCGCACACTAGTTGGGCTGTATGTTGCGCTTTGTAAGACCTTCCACCACCGCTCTCGTCTTCCGCATGGTCATGTTGGGACTCCCGATCCTTCACATGTACCCGCAAACGTCGAGTTACTTAGTCTCTTACTTGCTCTTGACTGTTGATGGCGCGCGTGAGGATATTATGGTGAGCGCTTGGACTCGTTTGAAGCTCGAAGGGTATCATCGAGCGAGCGGCCCCGCTGTCGCGCTTTTGTGTTGCGCCCCGCTTTTGCGTTGCGGGCAGGGAGCTCATGTAGGGAGCGCGATCGATACCGAATACTATCTTAAAGTACTTTTGAAATGTGCGGATCATTCGTCCAATAGCGGCTACACATTTTTCAATATCTGCGGGCGCCCGAGGCGTCCCCGCAATCAAATCCGGGCACAGGCTTATATGGAACACCAGTGTTTTCTTCTTCTTCTTCTTTTGTTCTCCCTCCCTTTTTCCCTGTCGTTCCGTGCTACTCATGTTGTTCTTCTTGTAAGGAATCCTTAATCCTTTTCTCAGCACCAGTGTTACGATGTGCGGAT